>JAABOM020060695.1:0-11666 GCA_011800125.2 Solanum clarkiae
TATATGTATGAATGTTTGTGGCATGCTGGGTTTCCTGTTTGCAGGTTTGGGTAGTTAGTAAAACAGAGGAAACTCTGTGGAAATTTTGGTAGAATCCTTAACTAATGTGACTGAGAATTTGGTTTGGTATTATTTGGGTGCCCAATCGGCACTAGTCACGGCCCCTGGGTTGGGTCGTGACAATATCACAACAAAGCCTAAGGGGAGGGTTGATAGGACTCAAGCTATGGGGAAGTGGGGGCTTAGGAAGATTATCATATGTCATCAACATCCAACAATAACATATAAGGGATGGGGAGTAATGGAAACCTCCATAGTCACATAAGCATCATAAGAGTCAAGCTCATCGCATTATCGAACAACACCTCTAAACATGAGTTGACTGGGGGCTGAAACATCTCTTGGGATAACCGCAAAAGTAGATAGCAAAAGTATATTAGTTTTAACATAAGCATGATAGAAAGTGGTTGTTGTCCTCGAAATGAAGGGCTAACCAATACAAGCCTTCAAGCAAACTAACTAGCCACGTCGAGGAGGATGAATAGGAGGTTTGATCCCTACATGGTTAGATCATGTAGGAAAAAAGTAAAAGTTAGTATTTGTAATGTATTAAGTATGCGGGGTGCAATGCAACAGGAGATCATAAGCCATAATAATCAATATACATAATCATATACAAAGATACAGAGCTCGATATTACATGAATGATCAATGCCTTAGTCAAAACATGCATGGAAGATAGTCAAATCACATTATATAGCATACATATGTGGGAATAGACTATAACGAACATATAAGACTATGCAAGCTACTACATGAAATCTCGATATTTACTCCACACTGAAAAAAGAGTGATTTACTTTTCCAAGGTAAACCACACCCTCACCTTATGGCATAGCCTTTTGGTGGGGTTACATGAAACCCTTACCTTACGGCATAGCCTTTTCGGTAGGTGTGCATTATATTCTTATCTTATGACATAACCTTTTGGTAGGAGTTATAAGATATTCTACCTTATGGCATAACCTTTTCGGTAGGTGTCACAAAAGGTCCTTACCTTACGATATGACCTTTTTGGTGGATATCACAATATATCCTATGGTAGCATACAGTTAAAGGACAATGTCTACCAACCAAGGTCCCCTCAGTGAAAGGTCAACATCCCATAGAATACTTAAATCATAAACATAGTCATATCATACATAAATTCATAATTCATGGTAGTATCATAGGAATAGATCATTAAATACATAACATCATAGAAGGGATTCACATCATTCATGATGTTTATAACATTCTCATGAACTCATAGCATGCATATTAGCCCTTAAACATTCCCAACATTCATAACTTGCAGACCATGCAATAAGCCTTTCATCAACATAAGAAGCTTTATCATATAAACTTAATTTGTTGGGTCTATGCATGGAAGCTTAAAATAATGAAATATAAGAGTATAGAACATCAATGCAGTAACACAAGGTTATTTAGAAACCATTCAAATCAACCCACCATTATTATAGTAAAACTCCTAATTTGGGCTATATAATTCATCTTTAAATCCATAATTTTCATAGTATCATATCATTCTAGCTTTAATAGTCAAAATCAACTCATAGGATTTAATATTGATAGGTGTTCATGCATAATCAAACCAACAATTGACAAGTTCCAACTTAAATCATGCTTATAATAAATAATAGGAATTACCCATAAAGAAATAATCCTTGAAACCAAGAAATTTAATTTTTTTTTTTTAAAAAAAAAAGAGAAGTGTTTTGGGATCCATGGGTGGAAGGACCCATGGATGAAGAACCCATATACTTTTAGGGGTCGTTTGGTTTGAATATAAGTTATGATGGGATAAATTATGTTGGGATTAGTAATGATGAGATAAGTTATGTTGAAGTTATATTTTATTGAGTGTTTCATTTGTTGGATAAATTTTTAAAATATTATGCTTGTTTACAAAAATACCTTTCACTTTATTAATTTTTAATGTATTTTCTTTGCTAACTTTAGTTATTCAATATATGCTTTTAAAATAAATCTCTTATCTTATTTAGCTTAAATATTTTTAAATGTGCATTTTCGTAATAATATCATATGGATTTAAAAATAAAACTTTTTTTAAAAATTTAATTTACAAATAGAAGTTGCATTTTTAAGTTTGTTAAAGTAAAAAAAGATTTATAAGAAAATAAAATGTAAAAAACATAATATTAGTGTGTAATTTTTCATAGAAAAATGTGAATTAGTATTATAAAAATAAGGAGTGAAGGTTTTGGATATTATTATATATTGTACTAAAAATAATATACATATACAAAGTGAGGTATAAGAAGGGCGTAAAAGGATATTATTGTTATTGACTCTTTTTATTTGGGGATAACTTATCCCGGTATTAGTATGCTACCCATTTGAAGGGATAACTTATCCCGGTACTATTTATTAGTCCCGGAATAAGTTATCCTCCCTTTGTCAACCAAATAATCATTTAAGGCCCACTAAATTTTTGTCCCGGGATTATTTCTCCTTATCCTTCACATCAAACGACCCCTTAGAGTGAAATAACAAAGAAAGTTGAAGTGAATCTTGGATTTGATGAAAAGCTTGGAAGAAATTAAAGTTTGTTCTTCAATGGAGGATTTGGATCTTCTTCCTGGGGAGTGAAATTTGAAATGAGCGAAGGAGAAGGTTATTAGGCCATGAAAATAGGCTTAGAAAGGTGTATTTCGGTTAAATAGGTTGAAAACCCCTTTTGAGAAAGTAAGAATATCATCAAAAGTTTAAAAAATGACATTTGAACGACTACCGGTGGAAAAATTGGTAGTCTAGAGGTCCCACCGTTGAACCATTCGGTGATATGCCAAAGGGACTTTTTGACTACCATTTTTGACATGTTTTGAGACTTTTCAGAGTGATTTGGCAAACCGCCGAATGCATTCGGTGGTCAAATTGACCGTCACCATTTTTGACAACCGAGACAAGCTTCTCTAAACTCGAAATAAGGAAAAAAATTGAATGAGTTGGAAAGCTAATTTAAAGATCTTAATTTGTTGTGTTGTGGGTCACCTAATTCATTATATGCTAAAACATATGACCATTTGAAGTTGACCCTTATACGAATTCATACCAAAACTTAGTTGATTGGAATCCTTTGGTCTTGGCTCAATGTAAGAGATGCCTTATATTACCAAACCATATGTAATCCACTTTGAATACCTAAGAATTTATACCAGCATATTAAAAGTTATCAAGTTGACCGCACACACGTATGAGAAACGACTCGGGTCTTAGCTTAAGAACTAGGGCATTACAATATCTCCCCCTTGGGAACGTTTGTCCTCAAATATGATGGAAACACTCTTGAAAGGAGTAACAAGATAAATTTTAGCCCTAACATGAATGCATCAATGCATCTTAAATATCATTTTCACAAAATCTACAACTTATGCATCAAATATCATTAAAACATGCTATCATGAGTATGTATGCATGTAACATGATATAAAGGGCTGAAATACACGACTTGACACCATAAACATGATTATCTTATTACCTTAGACTTGCGTAGAGTGGAAAATATAAGGACACCATTTCGGCATGTCTACTTCCAATTCTCAAGTTGCACTTTTGACTCAATAGTTTCTCTAAAAGACCTTAATAGATGCTACATCTTTGTTCCTCAATCTCTTCACTTGCCTATCCAATATCTCTATCAGATACTCTTTGTATGTCAAATTTTCCTTGACACTCACATCTTCCTATGGAACTATGGATCTCCCATGAACTTCCTTAATATTAACACATGGAACACCAGATGCATATTCATTTCCAACGGAAACTCCAACTTATATACTACCCTGTCAACCCTTCTCACAATTTTGTAAGGCCCTACATACCTAGGGCTCAACTTCCTTTTCTTTCCAAAACGGACCACACCTTTCGTGGGTGTGTAATGACCCTAAAGGTTATTTTTGATATTTTCAGCCAAATTACTATTTTTGCCCTTCTTGAAAATTGCCTTGACTCATTATTGGCTAATGCTAAAAATCAGAATTTCGAAAGTATGGTGATAAGCTTGAGTTATGCAAATGAAAGAGTTTTTAAAGGCTTAAGTTGGAAAATTTGAGTTTTCTAGCCATTTTGAGTTTCAATTGTTGGATCATGATTTTGTCGATTCCATCAGCTCCGAAATACTAAATCTAGTCTAGGGGAACTTGCAGAACTTAATTTAGAGTTAAAATGAAGATTTTAGGTCAGAAGTTGCATTTTTAGTTGTTACTAGAGCCAAGGTTTGACTTCAATCAACAACCGGGGTTCGAAAGCTTGAATTGAAATTCTGAAAATTTCAATAGTTCCAGATGGTCGAACTAACGCTAGAAATGGTTCCGCTACAATTTTTAGAGCTTCTGAGAATATTTTGAGTTTTTGAGTTCGAAACTAGTTTAGATGAGCTTTCTCAGGTTTTGGGTCAAGGAGGCCTCAAATACAAATTCTGATATTTCCATTGGATCCAGAATGTCAAATATGGTAAAGAAGGACCTTTCTCTCAGTTCCCGAGGCTTTTTAGGGTGTTTTGGTCTCTTTGGTAGTTTTTGATATTGAAAAATGGGATCCACATTGGAATAAAATGATCTCCCATGAGAATTTTGACCACACCAATGAGTCCGGAATGTCCTTTCCAATAAGATTTCATATATAAAGTGTATTTTTTCGACTCCAAATAAAGCCGAAGCATTGAATTTAAGTTTCACAGATTGCTGAAACTGTTGAAATGGGCGGGTGATGTGCCCCAATAAGGTCCTGCTACGTGGTAGACCCGGTTTCTAATCCTTAAAGCTGCAGATTTATGCAGAATATTTGCAATTTTTTCTCAAATTTCAACCAACATTTTCTCTCTCAATATTGATAGGATTTGAGCGATTCAAAAGGTATATTGTATATTTTTCCAAGGAGAACACCGTGGGAGTTTCAGAAATTGATTTTGGTGTGTTATTTGATGTAAAATTCGTGATCTTGCTGCTGCGTTTTTAATATATTTTGAAAACTTTAACATGCGATTTCTTCCTCATATTAGCTCCTTTTTGAATTAGTTTTCGCCATTGAATTCCTTATCACTTGGGGAACATTTTCATGTATAAATTTCTAGATTTTGATGGTATTTTTCTGGTGATAAAATTTTTGGACTGTTTTATCCTTTTCACTCGAATTAATTGATTTTAGTGTCGTTAGATTCATTATATAACTATGATGCTATATTTAAATATATTTTGGTGAATTGGAGATTTACAGAAAGGGAAAAGCTTCAAAATTGATATGATTCGAGACTTTTTATAAGGCAAGTGAATTTCTTAACCTTTGTTAAGTATATAGAATTTTGTGCTTCTTATGTGAGGTATTGAGAATGATTTTGAAGTATTGAGTTTGTGTTGATATTGTACCGAACTATATTGTTGTGATCTATGCATTTTATTAAAATAAGACATTTTCTCATTATTGTGCAAACACACCTATTTGCATTGACTTTTGTGAAAAATATTCTGTGGACTGAAAAAGAATGAGAATTAAAGAGGATGTACCATATTTGAGGGATGTGTCGCACGCTGTGATGGATACTATGATTTGAGGATCTTGTTGCACGCCGCGACGGATACTATGATTCGAGGATTGTGTTGCATGCCTCGATGGATACTATGATTTGAGGGTCGTGTCATACGCCATGATGGATACTATGATTCGAGGGTCATGTCACACACCGTGACAAATACTATGTTTCGAGGGATGTTTCACACGCTGCGACAGATACTATAATTCGAGGATCGTGTCGCACGCTGCGACAGATGCATGGACTAGAAGTCCCCCGTGGGTCTCAAATTGTGAGACAGCGGGTGTGTATCACTAGGACTGATATGCATTATTTTATTTGACATTGCATTGTATTGCATTACACCTCATTATCATTTATAAACATGTGAGTGCTTTTTTGTGAAACTTGTGATAGATGCACTGGATCCTTAGTGTTGTTGATATATAATAGTTGTTGTGGTTATTGAGCTATATACTATGTACATTGCGAAGTGTTAGGCTAGGCTGATTATATGCAGGTTGTAATTGTGGGGGTTTGGTTGGAGTGTCAGGGGTACCTGTATTCTATATTACTTAATTTTGTGTTTAATAGTTCACTTGCTGAGTACCGTGTGTTTGGTACTCATCCCTTGCTATATTTTGTAGGATGCGAGCCCGATCCCTCTAGTCAGACTTTTCTCATTACAGGATCGAGCTTCTGGATTATTCTTAAGGTAGTTGCTTGTGTCTTCAGCAGACCTTCAAGGAATCCATTATTATGTTATGTTCTATTTGAGAACTAGACATTTGAGACATGTATTTTATTCGAGAATTCTATATTTAGAGGCTTGTACATGTGACACCAGTCCTTAGGATAGTTGTAGTTTCGTATTCATATGATTAACAGTTGTATTAGTCTATTCATCTTCCGAAATTATTATTATTATGTTTGAATTAGTAAGTGTTAGGTTGACTCGCCTTAGTGGGTTAGGTGAGTGCCATCACGCCTGAATTTCGGATCGTGACAGGGTGATACTTTCAAGTATACCTAATGACCAACACTAAACTCAAGGTCCTTTGTCTTCACATGGAAGTAAGCTTTTGCCTACTTTGAGCCGTCTTTAATCCTTCTCTTATGACCCTCACTTTTTCAATGGTACCCATAACTAATCTGATCCAATTAAGGCCATTTCATCACTTCCGATAGGAATCTCTATATCTTGGGCTAGGCCATCCGGCCTTTAATGTTTGGCTTCGACTTGTTGGCAATTATGGTATCCGACTACAAACTTTGCAATGTCTTTTTTCATACCATCCCACTAATACACTTCTCTTAAATTTCTATACCTTTTTGTAGAACCGGGTGAATGGATAAAGGATGAATAATGTGCCTCTTTTATAATTAAGTCTTTCAATCCATCAACATTTGGAACACAACATACCTGGGTAACTAAGGGCACCATCTCCCCTTTGTAATAAAACGTCTACCTTAGCCTCTTTAACCAATGCCTTTGATTCCTACAAAGATGGACCTAGGTCTAGCTTAGATTCGACCTCTTTAATCAAAGAAGACTTGAAAGTATCTATAACCACCATACCTCTATTTTTGGTCCCATCCAACCTAACCCCCAACTAACTCTTAAAGCATCGCAATAGATAACAAATCCTTCTAACCCTTCCAACAAAGCCAAAGTAGGAGCAGATGTAAGCTTGTCCTTTAAAGTTTGAGAGGTCTTCTCACTTTGATCCGTCCACAAAAATTTCACTTTCTTTCTAAGTCAACTTAGTCAATGGAGACAAGATGGAGGAGAACCCTTCAATAAATCTTCTATAATACCCCGCTAGGCTCAAGAAACTCCTAATACCCATAGGGGTCAATAGTCTAGGCCAATTTCTTCTTGCTTTCATATTTTTTAGGGTCAACTTTTATTTCATCACCCAACATGCCTTAGAAATGCAACCTCTTTTAACCAAAACTCATGTTTATCAAACTTAGCAAACAACTTTCCTTCCCTCAAGGTTTGTAACATTACCCTCAAATATTTCACATGTTCTTCTTCACTCCGGGAATAAATCAAGGTGTCATTAATGAATACCATAACAAAAATATCAAGGAAGGGTTTAAAAATCCTATTCATGAGATCCGTAAATATTGCTAAAGCATTAGTCAGGCCAAAGGACATTATCACAAATTCAAAATGTCCATACCTCATCTGGAAAGCTGTCTTTGGAATATCACACTCCCTTACTCTTATTTGATGGTATCTGAACTGAAGATCAATCTTAGAAAATTGACTAGCCCCTTGTAATTGGTCAAATAGGTCATCTATCCTTGGTAGAGGATACTTATTCTTTATGGTAACTTTATTGAGTCATCGGTAGTCAATATACATCCTAAGTGATCCATCCTTTTTCCTTACAAATAACATCTGTGCAACCCAAGGTGACTTGCTAGGCGTAATGAATCCTTCTCCAATAAGTCCTTAACTTGATCCTGTAACTCTTTCAATTCTGCTAGGGCCATACAGTAAGGAGGAATGGAAATGGGTTGAGCATTATGGGGGAGGTCAATGCCAAAATCTATCTCCCTTGGTGACATTCTTCTTGGCGGCATTATCTTGAAGAGCAAAGAGCGATCATTAGATATAGGAAGTTTTAAGATGAGTTCTAAAGCAAGATATCGATCATGAAGAATTGAGAAAATTTTTAAATGCCTCATAGACTCTTTTCATAGTTATGGCGTGCTTCACAACCATCAATAAGGTTTTACTTGAATGTGGTGTGTTGGATTTCAAGGACTATTTACAAATCTAGTGCTCTGGTACAAGCTTTTCACGATCCAACCCTAAGTCCTAGGTGCAACATAGCAAATGGGGAGCCTGTAGGTACCCTAAACAAGCCTCATAACATATGTAAGCACATCTTTGGTTACAAAAGCATAAATCAAGCATCAGACAAATCAATTAAGGGGATTCGAGACTTTGGACTCACGCTATAGGGACAGAAAGGGAATAGGAATTTCCATCACTAAAATCACAACAAAATCTAAGAGGAGGGTTAATAGGACTCAAGCTATGAGGAAGTAGGGGCTTGGGTAGATCATCACATGCCATTAACACCCGATAATATCATATAAAGGATAGGGACTAAGGGAAATCTCCATAGATACATAAGCATCATAGAGTCAAGTTCATCACATTATCTAATAACACTTGTAAGCATGAGTGGAACAATGGCCAAGAATCACCCGTGCTCACAATCAAAAGTAGATAGGAATAATAAATAAGTTTTTTTAACATAAGCATGATAGAAAGTGGTTTGTCTTCGAAATGGAGGACTAAGCAATGCAAGCCTTCAAATGAACCAACTAGACATATAAAGGAGGATGAATAAGAGCTCTGATCCCTACATGGTTAGATTATGTAGGCAAAAAGTATGTGTTAGTACTTGAGAGGTACTAAGTAAGTGTTATGCAATGCAACAAGAGATCATAAGTCATAGTAATCAAGATGCGTATAGTGAGCTCAATATGACATGAATGATCAATGTCTTAGTCAAAACATGCATGGAAGATAGTCAAAATCTGATAACATAGCATAAATATATAGGAATAGGCTACAATTTACATATAAGACCATGCGAGCTACTACATGGAATCTCGATGTTTACTCCTACCGAAAAAAGTGATTTACTTTGCCAAGGTAAGTCATACACCCAACTTATGGCATGAACTTTTTGGTGGGGTTACATGATACCCTTACCTTATGGCATGACCTTTTCGGTAGGTGTGCATGATATCCTTACCTTATGGCATAGCCTTTTCGGTAGGAGTTATAAGATAATCTACCTTATAGCAGAGCCTTTTCGGTAGATGTCATAAGTGGTCCTTACCTTACGGCATAACCTTTTAGGTAGGTATCACAATATATCCTATGGTGGCACATAGTTAAGGGACAATGACTACTAACCAAGGTCCTCTCGGTATTAAGTCAACATCCCATGAAATACTTTAATCATATACATAGCCATATCATACATAACTTCATAATTCATGGTAGTATCATAGGAGTAGCTCATCAAATCCATAACATCATAGAAGGGCGTCACATCATTCATAACTTTCATAACATTCTCATGAATTGACAAGCATATTAGCCTTAAACATTCCCAACATTCATAACTTGCATACCTTACGATAAGCCTTTCATTATGAAACTTTATCATGTCAACTTAATCAAACATGGTGGATCTATGCATTGAAGCTTAAATTCATGAAATATAAGAGTATAGAACCTGCATGTAGTAACACGAGGTTATTTAGAAACCCTTCAAATCAACACACCATTATTATAGTAAAATCCCTAATTTGGATATCATGAAATTCATCTAAAAATCCATAATTTTTCAAAGTACCATATCATGCATAGCTTTAATAAATAAAATCAACTCATAGAATAAATTCTTGATTGGTGTTCATGCATAATCAAACCGACAATTAACAAATTCCAACTTAAATCATGCTTGTAATGAATAATAAGAATTACCCATAAAGAAATAATCCTTGAAACTAAGAAATTTAATCTAAAAAAGAAAAGAAAAGGATTTTGGGTTCCATGGGTGAAAGGACCCATGGACGAAGAACCCACATAACTTAGAGCCAAATAGAGAAGAGAGTTGAAGAGAATCTTGGATTTGATGAAAAGTTTGAAAGAAATTGAAGCTTGTTCTCAAATGGAGGATTTGAGTCTTCTTCCTTGGGAGAGAAATTTGAAATGAATGAAAGGGAAAGTTATCAGGACATTAAAATAGGCTTAGAAAGGTGTCTTTGGGTTAAATAGGTTGAAAATCCCTTTTGAGAAAGTAAAAATATCATAAAAAAGTTTTTTAAAATAACATTTTACTAAGTCCCGATAGCAAAATCGCCAGTCTAGGGGTCCCATCGCTGAACCATTTGGTGGTAAGACAAATAGAACCTTCAGACTGCCCTTTTTGACAGTTTTTGAGACTTTTTCAAAGCAATTCGACAGTCAATTCGGTGGACTGCCGAATGTATTTGGCTGTCAAATTGATTGTCGCCCCTTTTGAAAGTCCAGACAGGTTTCAATAAGATGGCCATAACGTTTTATTTTGAACTCAGAATTAAGAAAAATTGAATGCGTTGGAAAGCTAATTCAAATAATTTTAATTTGACAAGCATTGGTTCACCTAATTCATCATGTGCTAAAGATAAAACCATTTGAAATTGATCCTTATACGAATTCATACTGAAACTTAGCCGATTGGAATCCTTTGGTCTTGGCTTGACATAAGAGATGACTTATGACCCCAAATCACATATAATCAACTTTGAATACCTAAGAATTGATCCCTCCCCTCCCTCTTAAAATAATAATTTAGATATTAATTTTTTAAGAAATAATTCTACTCTACTCACCTAATCCTCCGCTTTTATTTTTTCTCATTTTCAAAAAATTATTTTTTCACTTGCTGCAAGGTTTAAAAATAAATTTACAAGTATCAAAAAGTATTTTTCTAAATATATATGTGTGTGTGTGCGTGTGTGTATATATATATAAATGTAAACATAAATTAGGAGCAAATAGTTAAATGGGGGTGAGATAAAATTTATTTATTTTTAAAAATAAAAATAATATTCATTTTTTTAGAAAGGAGCTGGGAGGGGGTGAAGTTTGAATTATTAAAAATATTTTTAAAAGAGATCCAAAATATGGGTGGGGATGGAGGGGGTATGAGAGTGGGTGGGGGTGGAAAAATATAATACTTTAATCTTTAACATTAAATAATATTAATAGTGTATTTAATTTCTGTCAAGTTGAAATATATTATCCACGCGACCTGTCATGTGGCAAGGGTTTTTTTTTTTTTTTAATAAAAGAGAGAGCGTATTAGACACACGACCGAATTGTGTTTCTCAAACTAATAAGTCATACTTTAGGTATGAAATTCACACTTTTAATATATCTAAATATTTAATTTAATATTATTTATTAATATACTTATTTATCTAATATAAAATTTTAATTTTAGATAATTAATTTTTATTTTTAAATTTTAATATAAGTTTGTCACAAATA
>JAABOM020060696.1:0-11662 GCA_011800125.2 Solanum clarkiae
TAAATCCTAGCCATTAAATGTGTAGTGACACT
The DNA here is from genome assembly GCA_011800125.2 of Solanum clarkiae. Taxonomy (NCBI): domain Eukaryota; kingdom Viridiplantae; phylum Streptophyta; class Magnoliopsida; order Solanales; family Solanaceae; genus Solanum; species Solanum clarkiae. The sequence continues at coordinate 33 of JAABOM020060696.1, forward strand.
ACTATAAATAGGGGTGTCATTCTCTCATTTTGTATCAAGCAAAAATAAGAAAATCTTTTGAGTAATAAAAATCCCTTCTCCTCCAAAATCAATTTATTTTTTCTCCTCCTCTCAAATATTCTCCTCCCAACAGAAATATATAGAAAAGGATAATTAAACTGATCAAAATAATCTCCAGTATTCCCCTTTTTAAAAATAAAAGTAATAACCAGTTCACCAATCAAGATTAGACCAAGGAAATATACCTGCTGAATTAATTATATAATGATGTGAATACTAGTAACAGCCTAAAAGAATGTGTTGGGCCTTTAAGATGTTGCAGTTTTGCAGGGTGACGTAGCAAAGTAACTTCAATCACTGAAAACGATTGCCCTGGATTTTGATATGAATAAGTTTAGGGTTGATATATAGAATAAGCAGCTGAAAATTAAGTCTACCAAAATTTCTATTTTACTTATGTGATCCTCAGGCCTAATTCAGAATTAATTATATTCAGAATTAATATAAGTATTTTCAGCTTGGCAGAAATCATAGGACCTTTGTTGTTAGCATTTTCCTTGTGATGAAGTGATAGTAGTTCATCCTTATGATGAAGTTGAATCTATTAGACTATTAATCAGTAGCAAATGCTTATATTTATATCGTTAAAAGAAGAAATTGGAGATAGAAGAATAATAGAGCTGGGGATGTTACGATATTGGTGTGATCTGTGATATATGACACCCTTGTTGTTGTTGCCTGTAATATCTACGTGGTACATTCTTTGACTCTGAATTTCATAATTATCATTTCTTCTTTTGTTTAACTGATTTTTCCTGGTGATGACAAGCAATCCTCGTATTATCCACAAGACATTAAGTCATCAAATATTCTTTTGGATATTAACTTTGAGGCTCAGGTATGTCGACATCCTCAAACTCCATTACTGACATTCTCTTAACTCGTAAACTGCCTTATAATTCTATTTATTTTTCACAGGTTTCTGATTTTGGATTAGCCAAATTAGCGAAGGATGCAAAAAACTCATGTTACAATACGTGTTGTGGGAACATTTGGGTATGTTGCATCGCGAAGTTAAACACTAAGTGAAATATAGGAAACAATGCATTATTCTTCCTCTTTGTGTGTCTATTCCAATACCTTTTTCTCATTTCAGAGACATGGCTCCTGAATATGCATCAAGTGGCAAGCTAATAGAAAAATCTGATGTATATTATTTTGGGACTGTGCTTCTGAAGCTAATTAATTCACATTTATTATAATATTTTCAGGTCTAACATTTTGAATTCCACTAAATATTTTGCTTCCAAGAGCAATTACTGCAATATCAGGAGATATGCAGGTGAGGTTTTTTATGATTAGGTGTTCTGTAAGCATGCCAAATGCTATTCCAGATTCACCCAATCACTTTTCACTGATATGCAATCATCCCCTCAGACTATGAAGCAATCTTCAATTTTTGTGTTGAACAAGAATCTAGGTCTGTCCCATCTGTTCTTGGTGAATCAATTAGTGCAAGGATAGTTAATATCTTAGCATTTAATCCAAAAAGCTTTGTAGTCTCAACGAATGTTTGCCTAAATCTTAGTTTTGATTTATAACTGCATCATAACATACCAATCTTAAATATTAATTCCATTTCAAAATCTTCCAACCTATGTAGCAACCAAAAATCAAAGTTGAAATTTAACTTTTGAGACTAAATCAAACAAAAAGGCATATATATTACCTGATGAAATCTTTGAGAGAGAGTTCACCCTGAGAGAGATTTCTCGGATAGATTTGCTGGAGAAAGAGTTTGTCAGATAGATTTGCTAAAGAGAAACCCTAGTTCCGCTAGAGAGTAGTTCATCGGAGAAAAGATTCGCCAGAGAGATGATTCGCATCTGCAGAACCTAGTTTTGCAAGTTCTCTGGAGAGCTCATCATCTCTAGAGAGGATTTTTCTTTTGGATTTTCAAAAAAATATTTCAATCTAAAAAATCCTATGTATTTTTATTTCAAAACCCCTGCTACGGATTGGCAAGGGATTTGGATAAGAAAGAAGTTAAATATTTTTTCCTAAATAATAGCTACAAACATATTTGGTGTCAACTGTGCATACAAAACTTTGATTAATGTTTAAGACCATAGCAATGGATATTATGTCGCTACTTCCGTCACTATAAATAAATATTTATACTTATTGTTAATATTATAGCTAAATTTATGCTGTGAAATATTAGCACCAATTTTTCGCAACAGGTTTAATATTTAGTCGCTAGTTTGTTGCCATATGTTTTGTTAATTTACTTTTACTTCTTTTAGCGATATAATTGTGGATCTGTAGCTAGTATGTCATTATATAGCGAAAGAAATCTATTTGTTGCTATAGTCTGTCATTAAACACTGACTTTTTTTTTGTGGTGTTTCTAGGAGAATTGGTAAGGTTCCCTATGAGTTGGATTTGCCTATAGAGATAAGCATGGTTCATCCGGTCTTTAATGTATCTATGTTGAGAAAGTGTGTAGGTGACCCAAACTCCATTATGCCCTTGAAGGTTTTTGGTACTGAGGAGAATTTGGCATACGAAGAGGTTTTGGTTGAGATTTTGGATAGACAAGTGAAGAGGTTGAGAAACAAAGATGTAGCATCCGTCAAAGTCCTTTTAAGGAATCAATAGGTCGAACGTTCCACTTGGAAAACTGAAGCAGATATCCTTACCTCTTCAACTCTATTCTAGCTTAAGGTAATAGGTTAAATCTCATATATGGTGTAAAGTCATGTATTTCAGCCCTTGTTTCATTTTGCATGCATACATACTCATAAGTGACATGTTTTGATAATGTTTGATGCATAAGTATGAGATTTCATCAAAGTAATTTTTAAAGTTGCATTGATACATTCATGTGGGCTGAAAGTTGTATTATCAGTCTTCTTCAGCATGTTTTCATCACATTGGAGGATTAGTGTTTTCAAGGGGGAGATAGTGTAACACCTCTCATGCGACTTGGAATGTCCTTGTGGTGTATTTCTTAAATATCTTAAATTCGTGTATTATTTGCAAAATCCTACTTGGTATTCTTTTTTACGAGGTAAAATCATATAGGAAAAGGGTCCTCTTTGATATTTAGGTGGCCCATGTGGAAAAATAATTTTTCGGGTGATTTGGGTCTAAAACAGAAGAATATAAGACCAATTCGCATCGCCCACTGGTTCCCTCATCGTACAAAAGTTTCCTAAACTCATTCCTATGCCAAAAAGGAAAAAATTGAACTTCACGTAAAAATAACCTGACAGAGAGCAAGTCTGCATCGCCCTTTTGTTCTCCACAGTGTAAAATTTTTCGAACTTTCTTCAAATCAAGTGAGGGCAAATAGATCATAACCCAACACCATTATAGACGAGATTCTTCAATTGTTCCGCCATTTGTATCCCTAATTCCATCTCTAACTTTGCCAAAATCCTCTCCAATCCTCACCAAAATCCCTCGTCTAATTCCAATATTCTCAAGAACAATCATTGAAGATCAAGAATATAGGTGAATTCTTCAAGCTTCCTCGAGTTTTCTTTATTGATTTCAAAGTTTAAGGTATGTTGGTCTTCCATCCATGAATTTTGCCATCCATGGATCCCCCAAAACTAATATTATTAAATTATTTGATTTCAAGGACTAATTTCTTATGGGTATTTTCTATTATTACTCCTATGCAGGAAATATGCTAGAAATTTATTGGATATTGGTCTATTGATGCATGAGCATTTACCAAATAATTAGATTATGATATACTTATGATAGATACTAAAGCTTTATATGCTATAATATCTTTAGAGACTTGAAAAGATTATGAATTTTTGAATGATTTTCATGATATCCTGTTTGGAGGTTTCACTACAATGTTGGTGGGTTGCTTTGAATGATTCCTAAATGATTTTGCTTTACTCTTCTCATATCTTATACTCTTGAACTGCATAATTTTAAGTTCACATATATTTACACATCATGTTTGACTAAAGTTATGTGACAAGTCTCATATGTTGATGATATGATTATGGCAAATCATGCAAAAAGGTATATTACGATGATTTGAGGGCTAATAAGCATGCTATGAATTCATGAGTATTATATCAAAGTAATGAATTGTGTGAAGTCCTTCTATGATGCTATGATGTGATGAATTTGATGAGATACTCCTATGATACTACCATAAGTTATGTAATAATGTAAAATATGATTATGTACATGAATTGAGCATTCCATAGGATTGTTGACTAAGTACCAAAAGGACCTTGGTTGGTAGACATTGTCCCTAAATTATGTGCCACCATAGGTTTGTGATATAGACTCCCTAAAAGGTCTTGCACTTACTGATAAGGCTATGCCATAAGGTAAGGATATTTCTTGATACCTACAAAAAAGGTCATATCGTAAGGTAAGGATATTTTGTGACGCCTAAGGCTATGTTGTAAGGTAATGACATTTAGTAACACTCTCCGAAAAGGTGATATCATAAGGTGAGTGGATGGTTTACCTTGGCAAAGTAAACCACTTCTTTTTCAGTGGAGTAAATATCGAGATTCTAAGTAGTAGCTCACTTTGTCTTATATGTTAATTATGATCCCTTCCCATATATGTATGATATGTCATGTGATTTGATTATTCTCCATGCATGTTTTGACTAAGACATTGATCATTCATATCATATTCAGCTTATATCTATTCTATATTATTATGCATATTGTTAATTATGAATTATGTCTTTGTTGCATTACACCCTGCATACTTAGTATATTTCAAGTACTAATACATATTTTTTTCCTACATGATCTAACCATGTAAGGATTGGAGAACATATTCATCCTCCTCGTGGCTAGTACATTGGATTGAAGATTTTCTATTGGTGAGTCCTCCATTTTGGGGACAACAACCACTTTCTTTCATGCTATGTTAATTAATTAAGTTTGAACATTTACTTTTAAGGGTGAGCTAGGGAGATATCTTGGCCTTTGTTTCACTCATTTTAGAGGTGTCATTGGATAAATATATGTGATGAGCTTGACTCCTATGATGTCTATGTATTTATGAAGACTTCCTTTAGTCCCTATCCCCTTATGTGTTATTGAATGTGATGACTTGTGATGAAAATCCTAAGCCAGTATTTTCCCCCATAGTGTGAGTCATACTTACCCTCCCCTTAGTCTTTGCTTACTATTTGATAGTGGAAATCCCTATTCCCTTGCTATCCCCATAGCTTGAGTCCAAAGTCCCGATTCTCTTAGAATTATTTACTTGATGTTTAATTATGCTTTCGCAACCAATTATGTGCTTACTTATGCTTAGAAGCTTGTTTGGAGTTCTCTCGGTTTGGCATTCGCCGTGTCACATCTAGACCCCGAGCTTGGATCGTGATAGATACATCATAAGAAACAAATACAGGCTAGTTGTTCAAGGTTACAATCAAGAGAAAGGGACAGGTTATAATGAACAATGGAGGCCATCAAAATTTTATTTTCCTTTGTAGCAGCATATATGGAGTTCAAACTATTTCAATGGATGTCAAAAGTTCCTTCCTAAATGGATTTCTAAAGGAAGAAATCTATGTCAAACAACCTCCATGATTCAAAGATGTTGATTTTCCTAACGATATCCTCGAATTAGATAAGGCATTGTGTGGTGTTAAATAGGCCCCTAGAGCCTGACATGAGAGGCTTTCTAAATATCTCCTTGACAATGACTTTATAAGAGTAAAAATTGATAATGCTCGATTCTTAAAGTCCAGAGGAAGAGATCTGCTCATTGTACAAGTCTATATAGATGACATCATTTTTGGTGCCACTTAAAATTCTAGTGCATTGATTTTGCTAAATTGATAAAAGTGAATTTGAAATGAGCATGATATGAGAGTTGAGTTTGTTCTTGTGATTGCAAATGAAACAATATCCTCAAGATACTTCTATTTTCTAGGAGAAATACATCAAAGAATTGCTGAAAAATACCACAAACTAGATGCCTAGCTAATAAACACTCCCATAGGAACCAACACCAAATTGGATGTAGACAAGTTAGGTCCTAAGGTTAATGAAACCATGTACAGAGGAATCATTGAGTCTCTTCTCTACTTGAATACGAATAGATCATACATTGTATTTATTATAGGAATATGTTCCAAGTTTCAGTCATGTACCAAAGAGTCTCAGTTGAAGACAGGAAAAAGAATTCTTCGATATCTAAAATGCTAATCTTGTTTTATTTTATCCTTTAGTGGTCCTTATCAATCTTGTAGGATATGCAAATACACATAATGGTAGATACCAGGTTATTAGAAAGAACTTCTCAAGAATGACACATTTTTTAGGTTCATCCATAATTTCTTGGGGAAAAAAGAAGCAAAACTCAGTAGCGTTCTCCAAACTTGAGGTTGAGTATATGGTAACTGTATCTTGATGTGCACAATCGTTATAGATTAGACAACAGTTGAGAGACTTTGATATTGTCACTAAGTCTGTCCCTCTCTACTACAATAATATGAGCACACTAAATATGGCTAGAAATGCAGTACAACATAAAAGGACAAAGCACATTGATATTAGACACCACTTTTTGAGAGATAACATAGAGAAAGACAATATATGTGTTCATTTCTACAAAATAGAGAATCGGATTACTAATATTTTCACAGAGTCTTTAAGTAAAAAGCAATTTGAGAAGAACAAAATGAACTTGCAAATAATGAAACTGAATTAATTAGTCATCAAATATTGTATTTAAAACACCCCCTAATTCTTTCCTACCTGATATAGATGTAGATGTGCAAGAGATGCTCAGAAAAATCTAAGAAAAGCTACAGAAGTTGGTTTATGAGACACATTATGACTCGTAAAAAGGTTTGCGAGTCATAAAAAGGATCTTGTAGGGAATTCCAGTAACTCTGGGTTTCAATACCCTTTGATTTATGGTAGGATTTTATGACTTATAGGACCCTTTACGACTCATAGAGGAGGGTTTTGTAACAAATTCTAGTGACTTGGATTGTAGGTTCATCTTGAATACTAGAAGGAGTTTACAATTCGTAAAACACATTACGACTCGTAAGATGAGGTTTTGTATTGATTTTCAGTGACTCCGACTTTCCAATCCCTAGTTTACGAGGGACCTTCTATGACTCATAAAATCATCTATGACTCATAGATGGGGTCAGGTAGATAGGATCTCATAGATCCTAGTAACAATTTTAATTAGGGGTATTCTTATCCATTCTGATTCTTATTTAAATAAATCCCTAGTCGTCTTGGATATGGATAGGGTCTTAAAACAAGCCCTAAGAGTATTCATTCTTCATTCTTCACCTTGGGTTTTCTTGAGAGTAAAAGGAGAGGAGAAAGAGCTAGGGTTGTCAATTCAAGCATAAGGATTGGTTGAAGTTCGATTGTTTCTTCAATTCCTAGGTATATAAGGCATACCAAAATGTGAAATCTCTTTCTTCGCATGCCTCTTCAACATCTTGAGTCAAGATTTGGGAAAGAGTTGAGATTAGAGAAATTCTAATACCTTAACTTTGAATCTTTGTTTTTATCATGAGGTTTTATTATACTATATGAGGTAATTGCTATATTACATGAGTATTGATATGAGATTTACACATGTATTTCGTACTTGATAGCATGAACCCTAAGTCACATGATTTTAGGAAATTCTATTTATATTATTGAATATTTCAGTTGACGTAAATTGAGCATTTAGAGTTGAGTAATTTGAGCATGATTGAATATGAGGAGCATGCTGCATTGAGTCACATATAATTACTACATATGAGTATTTTTCTTGCATTACCTGAGGAGTCATGTTGTGTGAGTCTAAATGACCATTTGAGTCTGATTCGAATTTGATGATTTGCATTGATTGAATGAGTTGATAAATGATTGAGATGAGTTGAGATGAGAATACCCCAAAGGGTTGAATTTTGAGTTGATTGATGAGTCGAGCATATTTTAATCTTGGGGGAGTATTGAGAACCGAACGAGGAGCGAGTACACATCTATTTTAACCCGCAGAACTACGTTGCTAGCATAGGATAGTCATTACAGCTCGTTCTTACGACTCTAGTCTCGCAAGTGGACATTTATTATGGATCCATGAGAGAGTTGATCTCACTTTTCCGTAGCAAGTTAAAGACGGGCATAGCAACGGCGTAGAATTCGTTGTGCATCACCAAATTATAGGCAGTGGGATGAGGATGTCGGTTAAGAGAAACTCCCAAGCAATATTGTTTGAGCATGATATTTTAAACTAAGTCCATTTCTACTGAGTATACTTTTAAAAGCATGATTTACTCTAAAATTGACTTGAGCATAAGTTGTTGAGTCGAGGTAAGTGAGTTGAGCTTTACTTTTCTTGAGCTATTTTACATACCAGTATATCCTATGTACTGACGTCCATTTGGGTCTACATCTTTTCATGATGTAGATACAGGTAATAGAGGACTTCATCCCACGCATTGTTAAGGTCTATAAATCAGTATATTTCTAGAGTTAGTGAGCCCTCTTTGCTTTCCGGATGATCTCCCTTATTTTATGAGTTGACTTAGTATATATTTTTCTGAGTTGACTTAGAGTTGACTTAGTATATATTTTTCTTTCTTTCTTTGATTTGAGGTGTTCATGGACTATCATGACACCATCTAGACTTGTTGAGTAGAGGCTTCATAGACACTGAGTAGAGGATTGTTGAGTATTTTGTATTATAAACTTATTTACTTAATACTATGAGTAGTGGAGTTGGATTTTTTTTCATATAATGCCTTCCTATTTGAGTTATTCTTTCGTTGTCGACTTGATGTGACGATAAGGCTAAGTGATTCTCTTGGGGAATCAGTAATGGTTCTTCAAGTACTGGCCACACCAAGGGTACCCTCCGGGTGCGTGACAGTGTTCAACCCTCAATTGGTTTAAATTGGTAAGATAGGTATCCATTCTTATACTATGAGCATTTGGTTTGAAATTCATGTATGTACCTTATAGGTACAGATACATGACTGACTCATCAAAAGAGATGTAGGACAGATTTAGTTCAGATCGAAGGAACATATGAGAAAGGGATTGTCACATCTCTAAGGTTAGTACTCCTCTCATACCTTTGCACTACATATAAAGACCATTGATTTTGTCACATGTCTTTCTCTCCCTTTCTAACAACTGTTAAATCACCTTTCCAACCAAAGGTTGCCTCATTTTTGGGGACCAAACACATCTCTTAGTTACTTTTATTTTCCCAAACACTCTTATTCACTTCTCTAAAAAATTCAAATCTCTCTTTCCCTCTCAATTAGTCTCTCTGCTCTCATCCATCTTCTTTACCTTCTCACTATCATTATATCAAAACCCTTTTCTCTATTAAAGGACGAAGCCAGTCCCAAAGATTTTTATTAGCCCGGTAAATGCATATTCTCCAACCACTCCCATTTTTCCTCCATCAAAGTTGAGATCGACCAGACCCCAGCCTCAAAAATTATATCTAGCCTTTTACTAGATTCTATTCAATTTTGTATCTACACCTCTCCTCCATTTACCCTACAAAAAATTGGTCCCCTAACATTTTCCCTACCCTAGTATTATCTCCAACTCGCTCTTCTTAGTATGCGTCTATGCAATCTGAAGCTATAACATCAACTTATTTTGAAGAAACTGGCCCCTCATGAGATCATTTGGCAAGGTCTTAACCAGGTCTTGTATCTTTAAATATGTTTGAAAGAGTTCTTGATGGAGATTTACCTAAAGAAAAAGGTATGGAATTGAATATCTCAACTGCTGGAGAGGAATGGGTTGTGTAGAGTCTAACTAAAATGAAGGAAGATAGTCTATGTACTCCATTTAGTGATATAGAGACAAAGTCTCCAGACATGTCAGGTGAACTTTCTCAACCTATACTTGATAAAACACTGGAGACTGAAATATTACCTACTATAGATGAAGAGAAGGAAGTAGATAAGGATGATGTACCCTTATTATGGAGAATAAAAATTAAAACAAGCAAAAGAAGATTATGATTGTATCTCCTAAGGTTGTGAAAATTATTCCACTAAGGGATCACAAAGGAAACTCCTAAGTGATCCAATAGTTGCAAACAAGTCTAAAACTATTAGAACAAGGAGACAAAGAACTTGGGTAGTTGGAGGAAATACCCCTCTAAAAGGTGGTTGATATGTCTGAGATAAAAGTGAAAGTGATGCAGAATCTGATGTCATTGTCAAAGTTATGGAGAAAAGAACGAAGGACGAATTAGCCAAAAAGGAATTCAAGGGAAAAACATCAAATAAGGGAAAGAGTTCGAAAAAAAGATTGAATTACTTGATGAATAGCCCCTAGAAACTTCAAAGGTACTAGGTTCTACATTAAAAAGGGGAAAAGGTGAAAAAGGTTCTCACCAAAATTAAAAGAATAAACATTATAAAAGTGGAAGGGTGTTCGACCTTGATGCAAAAGGAAAATCAGAAATAAGAGATCCGATAGGTGCAATTGAATTTCAAAGGTGGACATACCTTTTTGAATGGCCTTTCTTGTCTTTGTTTGAAAAAGAAGTTGGGGATTTCTATTGAAACTGTGAACTTCTTGAAGGTGGTAGTTTAAACACTAAAGTGAATGGGATTAGATTTCATGTGATTGAGGAAATATTTAGTGATATTTTTGGGGTATCCAGGGAAGGAGTAACATTTATTGAAAAGGTTGTTCCTACAACTCTCTTTGTTAACAAAATTAGCAAGCTATCAAATTTAGGTTGTCCAAGGGTGTCTAAAAAAATTATTGAAAGGTGAATTTCAATTGTTCTTTGAGTTTATCAATAAGGTATTGCTGCCTAGTTTGGAGAAAAGGACCATTGTCTCTTCTCCATATCTATTTCTCATGGAAAAACTAAGTAAGTTTGAAACTATAAATCTTTCAGCTATCATGCTGGAACACATTGCCAAAGCCTTGACAGTGAAGGATGGAAAACACAGGCTTGGGTATGGGTATCTATTGAATCAAATTTTTGCTTATTTTAGAGCGAAAGCTGCCAAAAGGGTAAATGTAACAACCCTTTTTTTTACTACTTGAGTTAAAATATTAATTAATATATATCCTTTTCGTAAATTTAGTAGGTATTTTTTTGAATTATTCAATAACTAAGACTACATATTTTTTTTGTGTATGTTAAAGTCATTAGAAATCAGTTACTGGGGTACCTTAAATTTATTAATAGGGAGAGATGTGGCCATGGAATCTGCAAATTGATAATGAAAGGAAGCACTAGTGTGGAGACAAAAGATGATGGAACCACTAAAGAAATAATTTTAAAATGCTCTCTTTAATTCTTTAAGAAGATGTTGCATCATTTTGTTTCCACTTTCAGCAAAAATAATGCAAAGTCTCTTTTATCTTTAACCTTTGGCTCTACAAAGAGCCATAAGTATCTGCTATAAATAAGAGCAGAAGACACTGCTCAATAATCACTTGCGAATCAGAAAAAAAAAACATAGAGCATTCTGCTCCAATATATATATATAATAGTTCATAAATATTTTGAGAGTTTTATTAAGGTAGAGAGAGAGAGAGAGCTGTTTTACTGCGAGGAGTTTCGACAATTTTATTATTGTGGTGCTTCGAATTCCATTCAAAAAG
>JAABOM020060697.1:0-11662 GCA_011800125.2 Solanum clarkiae
AATTTGTATGGGCATCTTGCATATTTTATTTCCATGAACATGATTATTGTGCATTTACTATGTGTTTGCTGAATGATTCAAGAAAAGAAATGCAAAGCCGAAGGAAAATGGTTTTGGCTAATGAAAAAGAAAAGAAATGAAAAGCCGAAGGGAAATGGTTCCGACTAGTGAAAAAGAAAATAAATGAAAAGCCGAAGGAAAATGGTTCTGACTAGATATGAAATGAAAATTGCCGAAGGAAAATGGTTCTGGTGGATACATGGTCCGTGTGTGGCCCCCATGAGTTCTGAATGAGGCATGTTTATGATCAGCAGATGTGTATTGTAGGACAGACATGCATCATTTTACTTGACATTGCATTGCATTGCATTATTTACATCTCACGGCATTCATTTTCATCCCATAATGCTCTAGCTTGTTATGATTATATGAAGTGCTATTGAGATTGGTTATTCATTATATTATTTGACCTATTTATGTGTTTACATGATTAGTTTTGGTATTGATTTAATGACACTTGATGAATTAGCGAGAACTTGATAAATTGTAGAATTTTTCCTATGACTTGAAAGTGGGATAATGAGAATTATACTATTATAGGCTTTGATCGTAGAATTTTTGGATGGTGTAATTATGGAGGTTATGAATTTTTGTATCGCAAAATTTTTGGATGGTGTAATTATCGAGCCCGGATTGCCATGATACTCTCCACTCTTCCTTGTCCGAGGCTTCCTGTGGAGATTGTGAGAGGTAGCTGTTTTCCATCCCAGCTGACTTCATACTCCTACTTATGATTTTGTTCTATTCTAGAGACAATATCATTTGACACTTGTGATTTCTTTCGAATCCATTGTAATACATTAGAAGCTTGTGCACGTGACAACCAGGTTTTGGAGAATTTTTATTAAGTTGACTTATTGTCCGTAGTTGAACTTTTATTTTTATTATAATTTCGCATTTTTAAGGTTATAGTTGGGTTGTAGGCTGACTTGTCTTATGGGATAAGATGAGTGCCATCACCGCTGGAATTTCAGGTCGTGATAAAAAGTCCCATATTGTTGGAGCTTGTGGGTCTCAGTCCCAAGATAGTGTGGCTCAAGGTTCATTGGGTAAGCCAGCATGTGGAAAGTATGGTAAACTACACTTGGGAAGATGTCGTGACGGGAGTGATGTATGCTACAAGTGTGGCCAAGTGGGTCACTACTAGAGAGATTGTCCAAAGAGGGTTGACCGAGCTCAATCTTCTGCACCAGCCCCGCCAGCTAAGGGGAATCAGAGAGGTACTGCTTCAGGCACAAGCAGAGCTGCAAGTCGTTTGTATACCATGGGTAGTCGATATGATTAGGAATACTCCCAGATGTTGTGACGGGTATGATTCGAGTCTTTTCTATTGATTAGTATGTATTCATAGATCCTAGAACCATATTATCTTTTGTAACTCCTTATGTAGATAGTAGATTTGATAGAACCCCCAAAAATCTTCTTGAACCCTTTGATGTTTCTACTCCCGTGGGTGAGTCTATTCGGGATGAGAGAGTCTATAGAGCTTGCGTAGTGTCCATCCATCATAGGGATACTACCATCAATCTGATTGAGTTAGATATGACTGATTTTGATTTGATCCTTGGCATTGATTGGTTTCACGCTTGTTATGCCTCCGTTGATAGTAGAACCAGAACCATTAGATTCCAATTTCCAAATGAACTGGTTCTAGAGTGGAAGGGTGATATCGTAGCATCTAAAGGAAAGTTTATCTCATACTTAGAGCCAGAAAGATGATCACTAAATGGTGTATTTACCACCTCGTAAAAGTTAAATCTGATGATGTTGAGTCTCCAACTCTTGAGTCAGTACCGATCGTGAATGAGTTTCCAGAAGTATTTCCTGAGGATCAGCCCGGAGTCCCTCCTGATAGGGAGATTGATTTTGGGATTGATGTTCTTCTGATACCCAGCCTATCTCAATTCCACCTTATAGAATGGCCCCTGCCGAACTGAAAGAATTGAAGGAGCAGTTGAAAGATTTTTAGAGAAGGGCTTCATAAGGCCGAGTGTTTCTCTGTGGGGTGCTCCTATCCTATTCGTGTGAAAGAAAGATGGGTCTCTCAGAATGTGCATTGACTAAAGGCAACTGAACAAGGTCACCATAAAGAACAAATATCCTCTCCCAAGGATAGATGACTTGTTTGACCAACTTCAGGGTGCCTCTTGTTTCTCAAAGATAGATCTCCGATCTGGTTACCATCAGTTGAAAGTTAAAGGAATGTGACATTCCAAAGACAGCCTTTATGACTAGATATGGCCATTTTGAGTTCTTGGTCATGTCCTTTGGGTTGACGAATGCACCTGCAGCCTTTATGGATTTGATGAATAGGGTGTTCCGACAGTATCTGCTATATTTTGTGATTGTCTTTATTAACGATATTTTAGTGTATTCAAGAGATGAAGAGGAGCATACAAATCACCTCAGAATCGTCCTTCAAACCTTTAAGGACCATGAGTTGTATGTGAAGTTTCTAAAATGTGAATTCGGGCTTAAAATATGTGGCTTTCCTAGGCCATATTATGTCTGGTGATGGTATTCGAGTGGATGTTCAAAAGATTGAAGCGGTTAAGAACTGGCCTAGACCAACCTCTCCAACCGACAGAAGGAGTTTCTTCGGGTGGGCAGGCTACTACCACCGATTCGTTAAGGGATTTTCTTACCTATCCGCACCATTGAAAAAGTTGACTCAGAAGAAGGTCAAGTTTCAGTAGTCCGACGAGTGTGAGAAGAGTTTTCAAGAGTTAAAGACTAGACTGACTACTGCACCAGTCCTAACCTTGCTGGATGGAACAGAAGATTTTGTGATCTACTGCTATGCTTTGAGGGTTGGATTGGGGTATGTGTTGATGCAGAGAGGGAAGGTGATAGCCTATACTTCAAGACAACTTAAGATTCATGAGAAGAATTATCCAACCCATGATCTTGAGTTGGCGTCGGTGGTGTTCGCACTCAAAATCTGGTGCCACTACTTGTATGAAGTGCATATAGATGTGTTCACTGACCACCAGTATGTCTTTAGTCAAAAAGAGCTCAACTTGCGACAGAGAAGATGGTTAGAGTTGCTAAAGGATTATGACATGAGCATTCTCTATCATCCAGATAAAGCTAATATTGTTGCTGATGTTCTTAGCAGGTTGTCAATGGGTAACATAGCCTATGTGGAGGAAGGAAAGAAGGAGCTAACTAAAAAAGTGCATCTCGACTGGGAGTTCAACTTGAGGAGAATGATGAGGGAGGGGTTAATATCTAGAATGGCTCTGTTTCATCTTTGGTGGCAGAGGTGAAGGAAAAGCAAGACCAAGATCCTGTCCTACTCCAATTGAAGGAGGTCGTCCACAAATAGAAAGTGATGGTCTTCTCCAAAAGGGGAGATGGGGTGTTGGTGTACCAAAGTAGATTATACATCCCAGATGTTGATGGTATATGAGATAAAATCATGGCAGAAGCTCATAACACTAGGTATTCCATTCATCCTGGCTCTACCAAAATGTACCACGACTTGAGAGAGTCTATTGGTGAAGTAGAATGAAGCGGGATATTGCTAAATTTGTTTCCAAGTGCCTAAACTGCCAGTAAGTGAAAGTTGAGCACCAAAAGCCATGTGGATTAGCTCAAGATTTTGAGATTTCAGAATGGAAGTGGGAGATGATCAATATGGACTTCATTACTGGGCTACCGAGGTCTCGAAAGTAATATGATTCGATATGGGTGATTGTGGGTAGGATGAATAAGTCGGCTCACTTTTTAGCAGTTAAGACAACTAACACTGCGGAGGAGTACGCCGAGATATACATCCAAGATATTATGAGGTTACATGGAGTTCCCTTGTCCATCATCTCAGACAGAGGAGCTCAATTCACCTCCTAATTTTGGAGATCATTTCAGAAAGGATTGGATACGAAGGTGAAATTGAGTACAGCTTTCCATCCACAGACCGATGGCCAGGCAGAGCATATAATTCAGACGTTAGAAGATATGTAGAGATTTTGCGTCTTTGATTTCAAGGGAAATTGGGATGAACACCTACCGTTGATTAAGTTTGCATATAACAATAGTTATTATACAAGTATTCAGATGACTCCCTATGAAGCTTTATATGGGAGGAGATGTAGAACACCAATTGGGTAGTTCGAGGTTGGAGAAGCAGAGTTGATTGGGCCTGACCTTGTCCATCAAGCAATGGAGAAGGTTAAGATCATTAGAGAGCGATTGAAGACTGCGCAAAGTCGCCAGAAATCCTACACTGATGTGAGGAGGAGAGATTTGGAGTTCAAAGTGGATGACTAGGTATATTTGAAGGTGTCACCTATGAAGGGTGTCATGAGATTTGGGAAGAAGGGTAAACTGAGTCCATACTATGTTGGACCCTTTCAGATTGTAAAGAGGATTGAGAAGGTTGCCTATGAATTAGAGTTGTCTTCCGAGTTAGATGGTATCCATCCGGTGTTTCATGTGTCGATGTTGAAGAAATGCTTGGGAAATCCTAACTTGGTAATTCCTGTGGAGAGCATCGGAGTGAAAGATAGTTTGACCTATGAAGAAATTTCGGTCCAAATCCTTGATCGTCAGATTCGCAGATTGAAAACTAAAGAGATAGCCTCAGTCAAGGTCCAATGGAGGAATCAATTCGTTGAGGAGGCCACATGGGAAGCTGAGGAAGAGATAAAAGCAAAATACCCACATCTATTCATGCTAATAGATGAGAATATTGAAGATAAATTCCTTCACCAAATTTATTGTCTTTTCTTATTGATTGTTTATTCCCGAGTCCAAATAGAGATTGTTGATAGAAATGAGGAGTTGAAAGATAGATTGATAGATTGGATGTTGAGAAGAGTTTCGAGTCTATTCGTTCTTTGATATCCACCATTACTCATCATTCGAGGATGAATGATCCCAAGGGGGAGATGATGTAACACCCAGTAAAATTATCAAAATACCCCTAAAATGAAGACGTGCACGCAACGCATCTTCTCAGGCTCGGATGGAAAATCCGAGACCAGAATTTCGATCAAAATAAAAAATTAAGTCACAAAATGGTCTCGATCTGATTTATAGCAATCAGGTAAAAAATTTATTTTCACAAAAATTTACCAAAATAGTAAGGATACGCGACAAGGCCGCGACGCGGACCTATCACGGATCCAAAACAGTGAGGGTATGCGACAGTTCCGCGATGCGGACCCAACGCAAACCCACACTTATACGTTTTCTCAATTTTTTTGACAGGGTTAATTTCTGAAATAAACATATGCGATGTGGACCTGTCATCCCGACTGTTTTACCAAGTTAAAATTTTGATCTTTTGAGGGGAATTCTAGACTTTTTCCCACCTCTTTTAGACGTGAACCACAACCCATCTACGTCGTTTTGATGAGTAAATAGGGTCAAAAATCCCATTCTAAGTCCTTCTTGATTATACTTGAAAGATAGGGCTTGAGAGAGAGATAAAAAGAACGTAAGGTTGGAGAATTCTTGACGGGTGATTTGGAAAACTTTGATCCCAGGTATGTAAGGCTAAACGAAAATATGAGATTGTTCTTTCATATGCCCTATAGATGGTCTTAGATGGTTGATTGAAGGTTCTTGAGTCTATATGCATAATTTTCTTGATTATATTCTTGAAAACTATATTAAATGCACGTATTTTTCACATGTGATGATCATCACAAACTTGTTCTTAAATTGAATACTTTCTTGAGATATTGCATAAAACCCCTTTACGTTAATGGTTAGAAGTATGCATGAAAAAAGATAGGGATTGAGTCTAGAGCCTTGATTAAGAATGTTGATAGAGATTGTGATTGTGATGTGAGAATGATGATGAGTTGATAGAACTTGATGGCATCTTGAGTCTCTATAAATGAACTCTAACGATTTGTCTATTTGATCGTTCCCTAATGATCGTTCTAAGACTTGAGCTATTGATTGAGATGTTGATTGAGGAGATGATTAGAGTCTCTATAAAACTGATTGAAAAAATTGTGCCTCCATGAGGCTAATTGAGATGATTGGATTGAGATAGTTTGATTGGATGGATTATTTTATGGGCATTAAGTCATGGGAAGAGTATCGAGCACCAAAAGAGTAAGAGTTAAACCAACTCACACTCGTCAAAATACATAGCCAAATGTAGGTGAGGATCCGGACCATCACATCATATTATGTTGAGGTCCCCTCTAATTAGAAGTCCCTGAAATCAATAAAGGACTTATAGATTTGTTGACTTCGTTTGGACTTGTCCATGTGGTTTCGATTCATTCTCTACCTGGAAAATGCAGAACGACTGTGGCAATATCAGTGTGATTATTATACAATCACTGGCTCATAAATGATTATTGTCGGATAAAAGAAACTCCCAGAAAGTTCCTACCTTGAGTACTCTAAGTCGAGATGAGATGAGATGAGATGAAAAGTGATGAGATGAGTTGAGATGAGTCCCTTTGAGTTGAGTTTGATTTGATCGATGAGTTGATTGGTTGATGGGTCACTTGTCTACTCTTTATTCTTGTTTTAGATAGACATTTGACATATTGATTGATTTCTATTGAGTTGATATTGTTTCTATATTATTCTACCTGTTTTCGATTTCACTCAACTATTTTACATACCAGTATATTCCAAGTACTAATGTCCCCTGTTGGACTGCATCGTATTATGATGTAGATACACAGGATAGAGATCATCAGCAGGTGAATCGTTGAAGACCTTCGAGGTGTTCAGCAGATTGGTGAGCCTCCCCTACTTCGGAGGATTCATTTCATTATTTTTCATCATGCTTTAGAGTTTAGAACTTCTTATCTTTTATTTTGATTGAGGTAGTCATGGGTCTGTTATTGGCACCGCATAATAGTGATAAAGGCTTCATAGACTAGAGTCGGATGTTGATTGTTAAGATTGTGAGCTAGTTCTTTCTACTAGCCTTTCAATTATGCTATTACTTTGAGACTAGATGATAGATGTGCCCGTTTACATTCTGTTAACTTCCGCTGATTAGTAAAATGATTGATTGAATGAATGTGATGAGGCCAAGTGATTCGCTTGGGGACTATAAATAGTCTCTGGGTGCCGGCCACGTCTTGGGTCCCGTCCCGGGGCGTGACAGGTAACGTTTAGTCTTACTTGAGTATTTACTTCCGCTGATTGAATGCAATGTGATGATGAGTTCAAGTGGTTATCTTGAAAAATCAACAATGGTTCTTCAAGTATCGGTCACGCCAAGGATAACCTCCCAAGGCTTGACATTCAGGATCTTATATTGAAGTTGGATCTTGAGTCGAAAATAGGGGTTATGTCTCATGTCAGATTTCGAAGTAGGGTGCAGGATCGAATCTGGGGTTGAAAGTCGATCCCTATTCGAGATTCAAATCGGGTCCTAGATTGGGAGTTGGTGTCGAAAGTCGATTCCTAAATCATATTGGATGTAAGATTGATGGCGACGTCGAGTATCAAGGTCGAGTCAGGTTCATAATCAAATGTCAAGATTGGATCTAGGTTAAAAGTCAAATCCTGAGTCGAGTCCTGATATGAGTATTGGATCGGGTCGAGGATTCGGAGTAGAGATTGATCTTGGTTTGAAAGTTGAGCCCCGATTTAGGTGTTGGGTGTAGGAATCAAGTCCCGAGCTAGGATAGGATTCTAGATTAGTCATTAAAATTTCTTTGTGTGATAATTGATAAGGAATAACATACAAAGCACATTCATAGACACTAGTATATATGTACACATATATATGTGTGTAATATCAAAAAAAGTGTTGTATTATTTATGTAGTTAAGTTCTAAAAACTGTTTTATTAGATAATTTTCTCTTTTATACTTTTATCTATTACTCTCATCATTTTTTTTTAGTTATCCACTATATTAAAATATTCTTTTTGTTTTTGCTTGTCAACTTTAAGATATAAAGAGAGGGAAAATTACTTTATCCTTAATATTAATCATTCATTTCCCAAATTACTCTTCAAGTTTATTAAGACATTATATATCAATTAGTATATGTATTATAGTAAATTATATAGTTCATCTATTAACTCTTAAAAAAATTGTAAAATATATTATGAAAAAGTAAAAATAAACGTAGAAAAATAGAATACTAACCAGTCAATCTAACACCTCTTTTATTTATTTTGGAATGTGAGATGTCCTACTTTGAAACTTGTTTTTTCAGGTGTATATATACTACGTTTTCCTGACAAAGATTTATAGTTTGTAAAATGTTCCAGTTATACTTTTTATTATTGTTTTATATAATTTATTACATCCACTTGATAAAATTGATAAATAATAGTCTATTTCTTTATCTTTCTCTGTTTAAATACCAGACATAATTTATTAAATTCTTAAAATGTGTATCATGACGCTTCAATTTATTTGATCTATCTCTTTAGTAAGATGTTGATTGAGTAGTTCAAAAAAATGGGTGTCCATTTCTACGCTTATTTAAAAATTACATAATTTTCATTTGTATGGTTTTACATAGTGCAAAAACAAAATATCTAATATTTAGTTGGATATCTAATTGATAATTTAGCATCATATAGTAAAAAAACACACATAATTGACATATCATGATTTATATCTCTCTCTCTCTCATTTTCAATCAATTTTTCTCTTAAAATTAAAAAAAAAATATTTAGAACTATCTCTCTTCGTAAATTAGCAAAAGATATTCTACTATGCCTATCCTCCTTTATTCCTTCGAATCCACCACCCACAAATTAGCAATATTTAGATGATTGTTATGTATTATTTTATAATGTATTGCATTGCATTGTAATGTATTGTATTGGATTGTTTCGATGAATATAATGTTTGGATAGATTATATTATTTTTCGTTGTTACATAACATCATATATCTATAATTTGAATGATAAACCTACAAGAAACTGTAAGGTATGTGGTAGACACCATAGGGTTGTTCATGGTTATAGTTAAATAACCAAACTGAACCACAATCCGAATCAAACCGATTAAAAATCCAAAATTTGATTTGATTTGGTTAGGTTTATTTTTAAAATTTTGAAAACCGATACTATTTGGTTTGGTTTTGGTTTTACTAAAAAAAAATCGCAAAAATAACCAAACCGAACCAAATAATTATATAGATAAATAATATATAAATATTTTATTATATTTTAATTAATTTAAATTTTTAACTTTACCATTTATATTTGAAGATTCGCTTGTTAGTATTTGGAATATGATTTTCTTGTACCACCTTCCCCAGGTAGTTATTTGATTGTTGAGCTTGTATTTTTTTTATGAAGATTTGATCTTCGGTGTATAATGACTTAAGTATAATTAACTAAATCACTTTATTCGTATATAATAACTTTAGTATTGTTTAACTAAATCACTTTGTTTGTATGATAATAACTCCCATGCTATTGCTTAATTGAATCCACAGTAGCCATGTGTGAATTATTCATGTACTAGGTGTTTGCGTCTATCGAGATATGTATGCCGTCAACAAATGTATTACTTTTAAACCAAAAAAATAAACCAAACCAATCCAAACAGACGATTATTTTTTAAATTTGGCTTGGTTTAATTTTAGAAATTTTAAAATTGACTAAATCGGATTGGTTATGATTTTAATCAATAACCGATCAAATCGAACCATAGACACCATGAAAAGATGGTATGAATGATAAAATAAAATTATTAAATAATAAATAAAGTAAAAAAAATGAGAAAAAGATAGTAAAGTAACGACGCAAGCGCACCAAATCGGTCATTAGACAAAATGGGTCTTTTTGTCATTACCTAACAACATATTTAAACGATACAATACAATGAAATTTAAGTAATAATTAAAATAAACATTGTATTTAAGCTAACAATACCAATACAATATAACAGGTAACCACCATCCAAACAAGGGGGTTAGAATATCACAAAAGAGTTCAAAAATGATTTCGGCAGAATTTTTTATCAAAGGATTTGAAAGATAAGTTTTTGGGACAAAATTGCTTATTTAGAAGAGTGTGCTACAAATTCCAATACAGTTCATTTTTGCACTTTGCTCATAAAACACACTCCATAAGTGTGATTTACATTATTGTGCATAAAACGCAATCCATGAATACTGTTATGCCAAAAAAATGGCTTTTTGAAAAGAAAAATCAAAAATTAGTTTTAAACTCAATTTATTTAAGTGAAAACCAATTTTTGAAATTTTCGAAAGAAAACAGAGTCGCTACCTAATTTTACGAATAATTATGAAACCACTAAAATATTTAAAAAGATCTAACAGAAAAATTTTTTTAAATCCAAAGAAATGAGTTCGGATTCACATTTCCACTTCGAGAAGGTTTTACGCACTCGAAATGACCGCTAAATGCGGTTATCCAGCGATTAGGTAGTTTGACTAATTTTAAAATTTGACTAAACTTGGAAAGATTGACTGATTTGAAATTGATTAATTTTTTGAAAAAAAAAATTGGACTGAACTTGACTATATTGAAAACAATTAACTAAACTTGAAAGAGATTGACTATGTTTCAAAATTTGACTAAAACATAAAATCACATTTTTTTTTGTATTTTTTTCTTAATTTATTATTTTTTAATTTTTATCTTTTTTCGCAAATACTTTCTAAAATAAAATAAAATAAAATAAAATAAATGGTTTGACATGCCGGGAAATTCAATTAGATTGAAACCAATAAAATATTAGTATTCAAATAAATACAAACATATAGAATAAAAGAAGAGAGCTGGTGATTCTGGGCCTTTGTCCCAATTTAATCTTTATTGCGACTTTGGGCCTCCCGAAATATGTAGAACAGTTTCTTTTCTCCTGAGGATTGGGCTAACTCGAAGAAGAGGGAGTTTGGGTCTCCGTGGCCCAAGGAATGCAATGGGAAGTCCAAAATGGACTCGAAGCATTGTTCATGTAAAGAAATAAAAATAAGGATTAGTAAGAGACTCAAACAACATAATGGGACTATACTAACTCTCATAGGCAAAATGAAAAGCAAGAGGTTTGACTCCAAAGCAGTAGCAGGACAACACATAAGAACCATAACAAGTCCTAAAACCAAAATGAATCCGCAAATTTGAGTATGAAATTTGAATCCAACAATACTGAATGAGAAGACAACCGGCTAGCAGCACCACAACATATCATACTCATAGCAGTAGTGTAAAGTCATGAAACCATCGACAAAAGAAGCATATAATAAACTGAAACATGTATGTTAGACTGAACCAGGGAATTAAACCAGAAAAGTATGAGTCACATGTCGTTTTAAAGACAAACTTAAGTAAAATTGAAACAGAAGGGATTTAGAGCCTGAACATCACAGTGAATTTAAGAGTCCAAGATCATTTCATGCTAGTCTTAACTCTTAAAAGTGATAAGAAGCAGAAAGAACAAACAACAGACCTTCTTTCTTCATTTTACACCAGAGTAGAACCACTATTTTCCTACAAACAAGAGTGTCTGATAATGGCCAGTAAAAATGGTATTTGATTATGAATCTACTTAACAGCTTGTGACTTTGAGATTGAGGTGTATATGGCAGAACTAAGGTATAAATAAACTCAATCACAATGTTAAATGGATTGCATTTATAAAAAGGGAGACTTAACAGTTAACTCAATCATCAAAG
>JAABOM020060698.1:0-11662 GCA_011800125.2 Solanum clarkiae
TCACTTCAACTCTTTTTTTTTATTTTAAATTTTTTTTTATATTTGTATGTGCTTGTATGCTAACATTTTATTTTATTAGTTTTATCTAATTAAATTTCTCAGCATGTCGAATCCATTTCTGTTATTTTATTTTATTTTTTTTCTTTCATGTTCCTTTTAATAAGTTTTTTTTTTAAAAGTAAAAAATATAAACTAAATAAAAAATGTGATTTTGTCATTTTAAATTAAATTTTTTAAGTTTAGTCAAATTTTTATTTTAATTAAGAGTTTTCAAGTCTAAGTTAAATATTTTTAAAATGAGTCAAATTTTTTTTCATTTTTCAAAGAGTTAGTCAAATTTTCATAATCGCCGGATAACCGTATTTAACGGCCATTTCGAGTGCTTAAAACCTTTTCGAAGTGGAAATATGAACCCGAACCTGATCTCTGGATTTTTAAAAGATTTTCTCTGTTAGGTCTTTTGAAAAATATTTTAATGGTTTCCTAATTATCCGCAAAATTAGGTGGCGACTCTGTGTCATTTCGAATCTCGAGAATTAATTTTATTCAAATCAATTGAATGTTGAATTGATTCTCGATTTTCGAATAATTTTTCAATTTTATTTTTAAAAAGCCGGTCAATTTTCGGCGTAACAGTACATATAGACATGAGTAACAACCATCCAAAATATATATGAGCAGCAACCATCCAACAATATATGAGCAACAACCAAATTGGAATTATCCATATTTAAGATCAATGATTACAAAATTCAAGGAACACTATGGCCCTCAAACTCACAATTACGGGTTAGAAAAATTCTTATTTTTCTTCCAATTGGTAATCACGAAAAGGCCAAAGAATATATATTATATATATAGATGTAAGTAAAACTCCTCCAACAAGAGCACTGGAAACTGGAATTAATTGCTAAACCAAATAATGGACTAATCTACATGGCACTATATGGGTGGCTGCCCTCGATATGCTGCACCAATGATTTTCATTTAAATCTCCACTCACACACCTTCATATATAATATAATAACGTGAGTTTTAAAAGCTTATAAGGATTTAGTTTAGATTACCTGATTTCGGTCAATTTTCTCTTGTCGTAGTGAGTCTCCATTGATATACAGGTATGGTTATCTCCTCTCTTTTTATTTTTCTTCAGAAACCATCAAATTCTACTAAAATAATTTCATATATAGGTCAAGTGATATAGGTTCTTAAATAAATTTAAATTTAGCCCACCACTTATATAATTATTCAAATTTACTCACAAATTAAATAGTCTTAATTACCTAATAGTCCAAAATTCTCACTAAAATTTTACAAGGGAGAAATTTTTATGAAATCAAGAGGTCTAATTCTAGGAATGATATTATGGGTCATTACACTATCCACCACTAAAAGTCATGTTCGTCTTCGAACATAAGGTAGAAGAAAGTACCTGAAGCTTCGAAAAGATGGGAATATTTAACACGCATGTCAGACTCTGTCTCCCAAGTCACCTCTCTAACTGGACAATTCTTCCATTGCACCTTTACGGAAACAATCTCTTTGTTTCTACACTTTTGAACTTGTTTATCCACAATAGCTGTAGGCTCTTCCTCAAATGACAAGTCTGGACTCAACATCACCGAATCAAGTGAGAGTATATGAGACTCATCAGGCACATACTTTCGAAGCATAGAGACATGAAACACAGGATGCACAGATGATAGGCTAGGTGGCAAGGCTAGTTTATAGGCCACCTCTTCGACTCGCTCAAAAATCTCAAATGGGCCAATGAACCGAGGCTAAGCTTTTCCTTCTTACCGAACTGCATAACACCTTTTATAGGTGATACTCTGAGCCAAACATGATCGCCCTCCATAAACTCTAATGCTTGGACCCTCCTATCCGCATAACTCATTTGTCGATTCTGGGCCGTCAGCAATCTACTCTGAATCATATGGACCTGCTCCATGGCATCTCTAAGAAAGTCTGCATCTAATATGTCCATCTCAATCGAATCAAACCAACCAATCGGAGATCTACATCATTTACCATACAAAGCCTCAAATGATGCCATCTGAATACTAGAGTGATAACTATTATTGTAGGAAAACTCTATTAAGGGCAAGTGTTAGTCGCAACTAATATCGATCACATACTCTCGAAGCATGTTCGCCAACACCTGAATAGTCCGCTCAGACTGTCCATCTGTTTGAGGGTGAAATGCTGAACTCATATCAAGCTGAGTACCTAGAATATGTTGCATGGCCCTCCAAAAATGTAAAGTGAAGAGTGAATCACAGTCAGAAATGATAGAAACAGGCACACCATGCAATCTAACTATATGACTGATGTAAAGCTCAACCAACTTATCTGTTGTATACTTAACCTTGACAGGAATGAAATGGGTAGACTTAGTTAATCGATCCACGACTACCCAGATAGAGTTATAACCACCCACGCAGTGGGCAGACCCACCACAAAATCCATGGTGATCCACTCCCACTTCTATGTAGGAATGGGCATCCTCTAGAACTCACTTTCAGGCCGTTTGTGCTCACATTTAACCTACTAATAAGTCAAACACTTAGCCACAAACTTTTAAATATCCTTCTTTATACCATACCACCAATAGTGCTGACTCAGGTCATGATTCATCTTCGCTGCTCCCGGATGAATGGAATAACGAGTATAATGAGCCTCCTCAAGAATCAATCTAATCAAATCACCTATTTTAAGCACACAAACTTGACCTCTTATCCTTAAAACACCATCGGATCAAGCAACGCTTCCTTAGCCTCAAATGACTCTGATGAGACATAACTTCTCTCTTCAAATTGACGCTCTCGAATCTGGTCTATCAAAGAAGAACGAGCCTCAATGAAAGCAAATACATCTCCCTTATCTGAAAACTGTAAACTGACTCGGCCATAAGCTAGACATTGAAAGTTCCTAGCTAAAGGCCGCTTCTCAGCTTGGATGACAGCTAGACTTCTCATACTAGAAGTCTTTCTACTCAAGGCGTTAGCCACCATATTAGCCTTTCCCGGGTGATATAAGATGGTCAAATCATAGTCCTTTAGCAACTCCATCCACTTACGCGGCCTCAAGTTCAGATCCCTTTGACAGAATATATACTGAAGGCTCCTATGATCTGTGAAGACCTTACAATGTACACCATATAAGTAATGACGGCACAACTTAAGCATAAAAATCGTAGTTGCTAGCTCTATGGATAGGATAATTCTTCTCATGAACCTTCAATTGTCAAGAAGTATAAGCAATCACTTTACCCTTTTTGCATCAATACACCTCCTAAATCCACTCCTGATGCATCATAATATACTGTAAATTCCACACCAGGTAATGTCAAAATGGGAGTTCAAGTCAACAAAGACTTAAGCTTTTGGAAGCTCGCCTCACACTCATCAGATCAATAGAAGGCTACATTCTTCTGAGTCAACCTGGTCAATGGATCTGCAACAGAAGAAAACCCCTGAATAAACTGTCGATAGTACCCAGCTAACCCTACAAAACTACGAATTTCGGTATCTGAAGTAGGCCTTGTCTACCCTCTAACTTCCTCCACCTTAGCCAGATCCACTTTAATTCCCTCCTTGGACACTACATGCCCTAAGAATACTATCGAATCAAGCTAGAACTCACACTTGGAGAATTTCGCATATAACGTTTTATCTCTTAACCTTTTTAGTACTAGCCTCAAGTGATGAACATGATCAGCCTCAGTCTTGAAATATACCAAGATGTCATGAATGAATACTATCACAAAAGAATTCAAGTATGGACAAAACACCCTATTCATCAGCTCCATGAATGCAGCAGGGGCATTAGTCAACCCAAAAGACATCACCAAAAACTCATAGTGGCCATAATGAGTTCGAAAAGCTGTCTTAGGGATATCTGATGCTCTAATCCTCAACTAATGATAACAAGACCTCAAGTCAACCTTAAAGAACAAAGCTGCTCCTGAGGCTGATCAAACAAGTCATCAATATGAGGAAGAGGATATTTATTCTGGACAGTCACTTTGTTCAGCTGCCTGTAATAAATACACATCCTCATGGACCCATCTTTATTTTTCACAAACAAGACTGGGGCACCCCAAAGTGACGCACTAGGACAAATAAACCCTTTGCTCAGTGAATCTTGAACTTGCTCCTTTAATTCCTTCAACTCAGCTGGAACCATTTGATATGGAGGGGTGGAGATGGGCTTTATTCCCGGTTCTAGATCAAAAGGAAAGTCAATATCCCTATCGGGAGGAACACCTAGAAGGTCAACAGGAAACACATCTACAAACTCTTGAACCACAGGAATAGACTTCATAGAAGGTGGATCAAAATTAGTATCCCGAATAAAAGCCAAGTAAGATAAACACCCCCTACCAATCAATTTCTGAGCATGGATGTAAGAGATGACTTTGCTTGGATAAGAACCACTATCACCCTTCCATTCAGTCTTTGGTACCCCGAGCATGGTTAATGTCACCGTTTTTGTATAACAATCAAGAATAATATGATTTTGGGAAAGCCAATCTATCCTTAAGATAATATCAAAATCTATCATCTCCAAAATAATCATATCTACCCAAGTATCATACCAGCTAGAGAAATAAGACAGGATTGATACACTCGATCCACCACTAAAGGCTCACCTATTAGTGTAGAAACATGAATGGGTATAGACATACAATCACATAGCAAGTCGAATCCAGATGAAAAGAAGGATGATATATAAGAGTAGGTAGATCCAGGATCAAAAAATACAAATGCAGATTGCTGATAAATTGGGATAATACCTGTGATGACTGCATCAGAAGCCTCTGCCTCGGGCCTCCTAAATGCATAATAATATGGTCCCCTACCACCGCCTATTTGAGCAATGCCTCTACCCCCACTCTGTGGGACTATGAAACCACTCACTCCTCTGCCTAGAATGCGACCACCTCTATTTGTCTGAGCTCTACCTCACCCTTTGTATGGTGGTGGTGCCGGTGGTCTAGTCTGAACTGAAGATATGGGATGCGGCCCACTCTGTCCCCCTGATAAGGGATGCTATCATATCAAGTGATCAGGAACTCCACAACTATAACAAAATCTCTGACTCTAGGACTGATGTGTTGATTCTGACGAACTACCATAGTTGTCTCACCCTGTAGACCCGTGATGGGTTTGACCACCCTTAAAAGCAGGTAATGATGCATGAATTGGTCCTTGACGCTGGGATGAGCTACCTCCTCTATAGAACCCTCTAACTCCAGATGAGATACCAGAAAGATGACCTGATGCACAGGCCCTCTTAGGGTCCCCAAACTCTTCTCTCTCCATCAGTCCTGCCTCCTTAGCAGCACTCACAATAGACTGGAAGAAGGCTCCATATCTAGATACTTTAAAAACTGTCTGTTGAATAGAATAGGTCAATCCTCTCACAAACCTACTAATTTTCTCTACCTCATTTAGAATAATGGTTGTAACATATCTAGATAACTGACAGAAATAGGTCTCATACTCTTTGATTGATAAGTCGTTCTGTCTCAGACTCTCAAACCTCAAGCGACTCTCCTACCTCACACTTAAAGAGATAAACCGATCGTAGTAAGCACCAGATAATATCTCCTAAGACACTGTGAGAGATCCCGTAAGCAAAGATCTTAAATATGTCCTCCACCATTCTTTGGCTATCCCACGAAGCTGAAGGGCAACATATCGAACCCGGTATGACTTAGCTAAGTAGATAATATCTAATGTATCTCTACAAGTAGCCAGAAACTCATGAGCATCTTGTGTCCTCCCACCCTGAAATTGAGGTGGGTTCATCTTCCTAAATATCTCATAGTAGCTCTGCTCACTCTCAGTCAATGTAGCCAATGGTGCACCTCGAACCTGAATAGCTGGTGTAGCATCAATCTCAACTCTAGTACCCAATGGTGGATGCTCTATCGGATCATGAACCAGTGGAACATGATACTGATCTGGGGTGTGAGCTCCTCCTACAGTCTGAGAATCGCCTGGCGTGCCTGTCGTATTTCCACTCGAAGCAAAACTTTCAAGTACATTCAGCACCTCAATAAAGTATCCTACAACAAAGGTGAGGCTACGTGCTTTGAAGGAACCTACTTCCCCCTAAGGTCAGCCGTAGGATCTAAAGAGACCTGTCTAGCACGACCTCTGGCTGGTGCTACTCCACGAGCACGAACCTCTAGCTCGAGCTCTACCCCTACCTCTAATTGGGGCCTCGACAACTGCCTCAGGAGCTGCCTCACCTCTACCACAAGAAATAGTAGTTCTAGTCCTTATCATCTGTCAAAAGAACATAGGCATAACTCAGTACCAATGAACATAACCACGCACGATAAAAGAGAATAAATAAAAAGAAGTTTCCTAATAGTCTTCATAGCCTTTCAAAGGTAAGTACAGACATCTCTATACCGATCCTTGAGACTCTACTTAGACTCAGCTTGTATGCACGTAAGACCTATGAACCTAGGCTCTGATACCAACTATCACGACCCAAAGGCATGATGGCACTCGTCTTATCCCACTAAGACAAGTCAGCCTACAACCCAACTATACTTTAAAAATGCAGAATTATAATAAAAATGAAAGTTCAATTGTGGATAATAACTTAAATAAAAATTCCCAAAACCAGGTTGTCATGTGCACCAGCTTCTAACATATTATAATAGATTCAAATGAAAACACAACTGTGATATTGTCTCTAGAATAGAACAAAATCATAAGTAGGACTGAGAAGTCAACTGAGATGGCAAATAGCTCCCTCACACAATCTCCACAGGATGCGTCGGACAAAGTAGAATAGATGATATCACGAAGCTCTAGGCTCGTAACCTACAAAAATATTATAGCAAAGGGTGAGTACCAAACACACGGTACCTAGGGAGTGAACTACTAAACACAAAATTAAGTAATATAGAATACAGGTACTCCTAACACTCTAACGAAACCTCAACAACTACAACCTGCATAAAAGTCAGCCCAACTTAACAGTTCACAATTTACATATCACATATCTCAATAATATCACACCACAATTAGATATCAACCACATAAGGGATCAAGTGCATCCATCACAAGTTCACAAAAGGCACTTACAAGTTTATAAATGATAATGAGGTGTAATGCACTGCAATACAATAACAAGTATAATGATGCATGTCTGACCTAGTAATACAAGCCTGTTGTCTCTTAGTTCGGGACTCATGGGGGACTTCTAGTCCACGCATCTATCGCGGCATGCCACATAACCCTCAATTCATAGTAGTCGTCGTGGTGAGCGACACGTCTCTCAAAATGATACATCATCTTTAATTCTTATTCTTTTTCAGTCCACATAACACTTGTCGTAAGTCAATACAAATAGGCATGTTTACATGATAATGAGAAAACGACTAATTTTAATACAATGCATAATTCACAACAACATGGTTTTTGGTACAACATCGATATTAACTCAATATTTTAAAATCGTTCTCAACACCTTACACAAGGAAGCATAAGATTCTACATACTTAACTAAGGTTAAGAAATTCACTTGTCTTAATAATTGAACAGTCACTGTCAGACTTGAGCCTTCCTCCTTTCGAATAGAATTCTTAGCACCATGATCTAATCAAATAAATTGTCACAATAAGATTTCAAAACTAACAATACCCACATTACTATACGTCTAGTCCGAACCCAAAACAAATCCCACCTCTCTACAACTTTTCTTTTTCTCTGGACTAACATATTTTTTTCATTTTTTTTAAAGAAAAACTAAGTTTTCACCGGATTGTTTCCCCAACTTTGGTTCCTCTTTGTTTTCTTTCCAAAGGCCTCTACTAGTAACCAACACTGATGAAACTAAGTATAAAATAAACATGTTCCTTCGTAAATACAGACATGAGTAACAACCAACCAAACAATATATATGAGCAGCAACCATCCAAAATATATATGAGCAGCAACCATCCAACAATAAATGAGCAGCAACCAAATTGGAATTATCCATATTTAAGATCAATGATTACAAAATTCAAGGAACACAATGACCCTCAAACTCACAATTACAGTTTAAAAAAATTCTTATTGTTCTTCAAATTGGTAATCACGAAAAAGCCAAAGAATATATATTATATACATGGATGTAAGTAACCATCCTCCAACAAGAGCACTGGAAACTGGAATCAGTTGCTAGACCAAATAACGGAGTAATCTACATGACACTAACTGGATGGCTGCCCTCTATATGCTGCACGAATGATTTTCATTTAACTCTCAACTCACACACCTTCATATATAATATAATAACATGAGTTTAAAAGCTTATAAGGATTTAGTTTAGATCACTTGATTTCGGTCAATTTTCTCTTGCTGTAGTGAGTCTCCATTGATATACAGGTATGGTTATCTCCTCTCTTTTATTTTTCTTCAGAAACCATCAAATTCTACTAAACTAATTTAATATATAGGTCAAGTGATATAGGTTCTTAAATAAATTTACATTTAGCCCACCACTTATATAATTATTCAAATTTACCCATAAATTAAATAGTCTTAATTACCTAATAGTCCAAAATTCTCACTAAAATTTTACTAAGGAAATATTTTTATGAAATCGAGAGAACTAATTCTAGGAAAGATATTATGGGTCATTACATTATCCACCACTAAAAATCACGTTCGTCCTCAAACATAAGGTAGAAGAAAGTACATGAAGCTTCGAAAAGATGGGGATATTTAGCACTCATGTCAGACTCTGTCTCCCAAGTCGCCTCTCTAACTGGATGGTTCTTCCATTGTACCTTCACGGAAACAATCTCTTTGTTTCTAAGCTTTTGAATCTGTCTATCCATAATAGTTGTAGGCTCCTCCTCAGATGAAAAGTCTGGACTCAACACCACCGAATCAAGTGAGAGTATATGAGACTCATCAGGCACATACCTTCGAAGCATAGAGATATGAAATATATGATGCACAGATGACAGGGTAGGCGGCAAGGCTAGTTTATAGGCCACCTCTCCAACTCGCTCCAAAATCTCAAATGGGTCAATGAACCGAGGGCTAAGCTTTCCCTTCTTACTGAACTGCATAACACCCTTCATAGGTGATACTCTGAGCCAAACATGATCACCCTCCATAAACTCTAATGCTCGGACCCTTCTATCCGTATAACTCTTTTGTTGACTCTGGCCATCAGCAATCTACCTGAATCATATGGACCTACTCCATGGCATCTCTAAGAAAGTCTGCATCTAATGTGTCCATCTCAATCGAATCAAATCAACCAATCGGAGATCTACATCGTCTACCATGCAAAGCCTCGAATAATGCCATCTGAATACTAAAGTGATAACTATTATTGTAGGCAAACTCTGCTAAGGGAAAGTGTTGGTCCCAACGAGAACTAAAATCGATCACATACGCTCAAAGCATATCCACCAACACCTAAATAGTCCACTTATATTATCCATCTGTTTGAGGGTGAAAGGCTGAACTCATATCTAGCTAAGTACCTAGGCATGCTGCAAGGTCCTCCAAAAATGTGAAGTGAAGAGTGAACCACAGTCAGAAATGATAGAATCAGGCACACCATGCAATCTAACTATCTGACCGATTACTTAACCTTGACAGGAATGAAATAGATAGACTTAGTCAATGATTCATGACTACCCAGATAGAGTCATAACCACCCACGGTTGTGGGCAGACCCACCAAAAAATCCATTGTGATCCGCTCTCACTTCCATGTAGGAATGAGCATCCTCTGGAACTCACCTCCAGGCCGCTGGTGCTCACATTTAACGTGCTGACAAGTCAAATACTTATCCATAACTCTGAAATATCCTTCTTTATACCACAAGTTCCATTTTATCACTGCTCCAGAAAACATTAACTGAAGATGGCTCTTTAGCAATTTATCGGGATTTCACTTATATAGAATATTACAACAAATTTTTGAACAGGAATTTAGACTAGGAACATTGTTTGGAACTTTTCCAAAAAGCTGACAGATTCACAAATGATAAAGCCTGATTTCTCATCATTTGTTACTAACTTACGGTAGCGAGTTTAACTTATGCATACAGATTTTAAAAAAAGGACAAAATTGGAAACACCTCCGGACATAACTATCTCTAATCAACATATTCAGATGAACCAAGTTGGTTAGGCTAGGCCAGTTAAAACATGCAATCTTGCAGTAGAATACACCAATTTATTCTGAGCTGGAATGGTAGACAATACATGGAGGGTCTCTAAGAGAACAAGGGAATTGATCAGTCTAATATCAATCTACATTATAAATATAGTAGACATGTTGACAACAAAAGAAAAAAAATCAGGCACCTAAGTTATTATAGTAATTTAACATTCAAGTTAGAAAGTACAAACACTATCAAAAAGATAATTATATCGAAATCATATCATAATCCAAAAATATAATTTAAGATAACTACCATTTTAGCAATATTACATTAATAAAAGTTCTTAAGATAAATTTATAATGCTAAATATTCTATATGAAAAGAACTCAATAACTTGAGAATATTTTATTAATTTTAATAGTAAGATATATAATCTTAATTAGATTACTTAAATATTTTTACTAATTAATAATTTTAATCACATATATTTCTTATGCAGTTTAATAATGTGAGGGAATCTCTTCAGTAAGATGAAACTAGAGACTATTGTATTACATATAAAGTTTAAATATGTTTTTTCTTCAAATCAATGTAGCTCATGCTAAAGTCTGACAAAGATTTTTAGTTGATGGAGATTTTTTCTAATTCCACAAATTATGTATTAATATTTTATTATCATTTTATACCCGCGCGAAGCGTGAATATGTTTACTAGTATATTATATGTAAAGTGAATACATAGAATTCAAAGCAAATTTTAGAATAAAGATAAAGACAAATAAAAAAATAATTAAAAGTCTAAATGAACGCCTAATGTTGTAGGCTCCTTGGGATTCAAATTGCACAAAATTTGATGACAAATCAACTTTTGAAGAGCAAAAAATTATTTTAAGAAATTTGAAAAAAGAAAAGATCAAATATATCATTCATTTATTATAAAGATCTTTAAATTCGTACACAATTTTAATTTACTACTAAAAAGGATATAGGTGTAAATAATACCACCTTATTAGCCATATTGTTATAAGGTTTAAAGATGATAAAAGAATAAAAATAAAAGATAAGTATACAAAATATACCTAAATTATATTATTTTTTTGAGTTTCACAGCTAAAGTATTGTAATATACTCTCTGGAGAAAATCTTGCAACATGTCATGCCACATTGATAAAAATTAAATAAAAATATTAATATTAACCAAAAGTAAAATATTAAAGTATAATATTTTTCCAAAAAAATATTATTTAAAAAAAATTAAAATATTTTTCTCACCTATTCTATTGCCCCCATCCCCAACAATCCCTGCCCTTTTTATTTTTTTATCTTTTTTATAAAATATTTTTTAAAAATTCAAATTTCAGCTCCTACTCCACTCCTATCTAAAAAAATAATTTTTTTAAATAAATAAAATTATATTCCATTTGCATCTAATCCTCCGCTCCTAATTTATTTTTATATTTTTTTATATTTTTTTATAGATATGTATAAATATTTTTAGAAAAATATTTTTTTCTACTTGT
>JAABOM020060699.1:0-11661 GCA_011800125.2 Solanum clarkiae
GTACTTATTCTATTTAAGAAGAAGGACAGTTTGGACTTGTATATTTTTTTCATGTTCTGTATTTCTAGTGGCTTGTACGCGTGACAACCAGTCCTTGGGTGGGATTTAAGTTATATAAATTCTCAGTTTTGAGTTTATTTATTTTTAAATGCTTCCGCACAGTATATTTATTATCCCTTTTAAGATAAGGCTGACTTGTTCTGGTGGGGTTGAGCAAGTGCCATCACGCCCGATTCCGGGTCGTAACAAGAAAAGTCATAGTCTAATACAATGATGCATATGAAGTCACCTTAAAATCATGATTTTAGAGAAATTCATGCTTGCTCATGTGAATTGATGATGACAGAGCTATAACTAAGATGACCCATAGCCAATGTATGAATTAAAAATTTTGGAACTTACATAATGCATAAGCCTAAATGCTCATTCATGAAATTCGTACCATATGAACTTAAATCAACCATAATATTTATGAAAAACATGAATCTAGATCAAATAGGATAAACTACATTCAATTTCATAAAAACCTATATCATGCATAGGAGAGGTATATCATGTTGATACATTTGGACTTAGAATTATAAACCCTTAAAATACATACTTGCAAATAGATGAAAGAGAAGAGAGCTTTTGGGGTCCATGAGCGGAAGGGATCCCATGGATAAAACTCACATATCTCTGGTGGAAAAAATGAAAGAAATCTGGAGTTTGGGTGAAGGAACTTGAAACCCTAGCCTCAGCCTTCACTTGACCTTGAGGAAGAAAGAAACTTGAGAGGTTTGAGTATTTTGATGAATAATTTTGGGAAAAGAAGGTGATGGTTAGTATAGGGATGTTGTGGGGTTTATTTGGGCTTAAAGAACATAGTGTAAGGCTTAAGATACAAAATATCATAAATACCCTTTATTAAAACTGTCAGAGGAAAATCATAAGACAAGTCTACAAATCATTGATCCATTTCTACGACTCATAGAAGGAATTGAGACCTGTCATAGATCCATTTCTACGACTCATAGAAGGGATTTCATCCTTACTACACCCTAAAAGATCAAAACCTAAAACTTGAACCCTCTAACTATGACTTTAAATTACGGCCCATAGTTTCTTTTATAGGCCATAAGTACCTCTCGTCGATACTCTCAATACTTAGTCATTTTCAGACTCTCTAGACTCAAACTAAAAACCCAACTACAGACCGTATTTCTATTTATAGCTTATAGTCAACTCTTATAAATCACTTTAACACTTAGAAAAATTAAATGTCTATGACCTATACTGTGAACCCATATTATGACCCATCAACCCTTTCACAACCCATATATGGCTCTCATAGTCTTGAACCTACCACCCCTAAAATGACTTCAGGTTCTATGAGCACCTTCTATGATTTGTGGAATTGATCACGACTCATAAAAAGAGTTTGTTGTCCTTGACCAGAGCCAAATTTTTAGCTCTTCCTCTTGGTCCCAACTTTTAAACTTTTGGTGCATTACAATATTCCTTCCTTGGGAATATTCGTCATCGAATGTGAATCAAGCTAGTATAAATAAAGTGAGATCAACATTTAATAACCCATCATAAATGTAATAATGCAAATTACACACTATTTTCATAAAATTTCAAACCTTTAACAAGGAATATTATTTAAAATGCACAAGTCACTACATCTTCAAAACCTACAAAATGAATATGCAAACACATGAAATGGCATGTTAACAATAGAACATAAGGACTTATGAGGTTGAACATAAAAGTACCACTCCCACCAATACCACAACCAAGGGAACTCATAATTTATGGGTTCCCCACAAAGTCCTTCCTTAAACCTTTTCACCTTTTCCTTAAGTTCGTTAAGAACATCATTATGCATGTCTATGACTTAAATAATGATTTTATGATGCATTTCCATATATTTTGTATCCAATTATATTATGTAATATTTTACCATATATTTCGATGAATATTAATTTGATGACTATGATCCCAATAGTTAGGATTTAATTGATGATGTGTGGGCTGCTTATTACTTGATTTAAAGTTACATATTTTCTCATGTTCATGCATTATTCTCTTGATTTATGAGTTTTCTAGTTAATGTACAAGTCCACTAAGTTTAAGATTATTTTGGCATGATATGATAATGATGATGAAGGCGGCATAAAAGAAAAGTTTTAAGTTAATAGTTTTGTCTAGGATATAAGCATGTTATGTTGCCCTTAAAAGATGTATATGATGGTATCTAAAGTGAAAGTACAATTCTCACTTGGTGGTTCCTAATGAGATTTCAAGCTACTCTTATAAAATTGCTATTTATGATTCTAAGTTTTATTCCTTGACTAAGTATATATTTTAAAGTATTCCGTAGGATTACTTAGCATCGAATGAGGCATTGAGGTGGAATTTGGTAAGGGAAACCTAGAAGCAACCCTTTGCCCTATTAACTTTGTGCCACCATAGGAGTCCTTGTAGGCTATCTAGGCTAGTGGATCCACATAGTTCATTTATATTAATTGATGATGCATGCTTATGTGACGGTGTTACACCTGAAAAGTGGTCTCCCCATGCTAACGTAGGAGATTATGTTGGATTTCATGTAGTAGCTCACATGGTCTTATATATTAGTTATAGTCCATTCTCACAAAGTATGAGATTTGATGTCTTCGTTCCATCACATATATTTCATACAATGCATTAGTTTTACTTCATATTGAATTTTATTCTTTGTACATGCTTAAGCTCATCTAAATTATGACCTTATCATTTTATGCAAAGAGACTTTGAATTTATAAATGATGGGATTACAATTTCATATTTGCATTACATCTCATATACTTAGTATATTCCGACAGGGACGGAGCTACCCTTTTGTTAGAGGGTTCATTCGAACCCCATTCAATGAAAAATTATACTATTTATGCATAGTTAAAACAAATTTTTATATATATATAGTAAATGACAAACCCCCTTCAATTAGTTTATGTATCTACTTTTTTAGATTTTGAACCCACTTAATTACAATTCTGGCTCCACCATGCATTCCAAGGTACTAACGCATATTTTGTCTATATGATATCACTATGTAAGGAATGACAATCCTCCTCCACCGGCACATGGCTAGTTCATTTGACAAGCAGAAACACGATTGTACTTATCATGTCCTGTTCCACAGACAAGTAACTTCTTAGCTCTGTAGTTTTTCTCAACCTTCTTCCTACCAATTTCATTGTACTCCCTTTGAGTTTTTGAGGAACTAGCCTCGTGATATCTCTTTCCTTGAATTTATGCATTGGTACATGAAGTCCATTAAGAATGATATCCCACAACTCACTATCCTCAGCCATGATGAAATCATGCATTCTATCTACCAGCAATAGAATTGGCCATTGAAACGAGGAGATCTAGTAGTTGCTTGTCATTCTTTTAGATTCATAGGAGCAGTCATTCTTCAACATAATCTTCTCTAGGTGTTAACCTTTTAGAGAATCCTTGCTCTAATACCAATTGTTGGCCTACAACGTCCGTTACAGTAAGGGATTAGGTCCCTTATCACAGAAATAAGAAAGACAGAAAATAAATGATGTAGTAGTTTTTACATGAAAAACTCTTTACTCAATAGAGAAACAACCACAACCTGTCTCACAAGATTTAAGCCCAAATTCCACTATCTTCAAGGAGCCAAAAGACTACAACCTCTTGCAATTTAAGGATTGATCCATAAATTCTTTTCTTCCTTACAAGAAACTGAAACCCTCTTCAACTAAGTTGCAATAATGCATCCCACTAAACTAATCCAACAAGAATTAGCTTAGACTTCACAATTCTATCTTAGCTACCTCAAGTTATGGATACAAAGCAAATTACAATGAAACTTTAAATCAAAACACCAGATTCCTTTATAGATGAGGATGTAGTTTACATTAAGGCACACAAAAATAAAATTAAAGAAGGCTTGAAATGAACTGAAAGCTTGAATGTTATGGTTGTTCTTTAGTGAATTTCAGAGAGCAAAGATTTCTCAGTTGTGAATATTGGAAGTGGTGGTAATCTCTACATACTCCTTTTTGTAATTTATATCAAAACACTTGAGGTAGAATAATCACTTTTTGGGACCACAAAATTTAGAATTAATAATATTATTGGCCAGTAGGTCCACCACTTTGCAAAAACTCGAGCAGTAACCTAGTTTATTATTTGCAGTACACAATGTCACTTTTAATTAGAGACTAGTACAACTGGGACTTACTCTAAGACGGGATTAGGTCCCATCTCAGGGTTTGTCAAAATTCATCAAAACTTTACATACTAATAGTAGATTTGTCCCACTTAAATAATGATGGTTCAACAATGAGTCACCATCCAGTATGTCCAGTTATCAAGTCCAGAGTTTTCCATACGATAAACAATTAGGGGTCATTTGATATAAAAATGAATAATGCAAGAATTAATAACGCAATAATGCATGGATTAGTACCACAGGTATTAGTAATGTAGGGATTATTTTTTATCAAGTGTTTTGTTCATTGTTTCCCATCTAATCTCGTGCTTGGTTTAAAACTCTACAAACAGCTTATTTCCAATTATACCCTTGGATTATTATGGAATTTTCTATTTCATGTAATTAGATCAAAGTAGATTATTCTTTTGTGGCTTCTAACTAGTTAGAAGAACAATAATCTTGTCATCATATTTGTTATTTTCTCACTTGAATTATTTGAGAATAATAATTGTGTTCTTAATAAATTCATCACTAATAAAACGTTAATTTTTAATTTAATAAAGATAGACCATTTACCGTTAAAATCAAAAAGATGGCAAACAATCGTAAAATAGACAATTTTTATTTACACATAAAAAAATTGGAAGTTATAATTTTTTGATGTAGTATTTATATGTTACAAGGTCACTCAACTTTGAGAATATATCTACCCATCATTGGACTTTGTTTTGTATCAATAAAATCACTCGACTAAATTAATTGTAAAAAACATCACATGGCAAAATATTGTCTATTATGCAAATAAAATCACAAATAAATAAAATTTAAAAATTTGACATGATAAATTTATTTATTTATATATTATGAATATATGAACCCGTAAACAAATAAATTTTGTAAGATAATTTATTTAAATAAATCTACTAGTACAAAACTATAAATATAAAACATAAAATTAAGAAAAAAAAAGTCAAAGAATTTGAAGGATATTTTTATCTTTATGTATAATCTTCTGGTATTAAATTCAAGGTATTAATTAATACCACCAAATGAAAAGTATTAGGTATTAACTGATACATTAATTAATAAATACATGGGTTCAAATTTCTACCAAACATAATATTAATTAATACCAATAAATAATTATTTTTCCTAATACCTCTTATCAAACTATTCGATAGAGTAATTAACCAGCTAGCTGTCGAAGCTTAACGAGAAAGAAGCCAGAAAAAAGTGAAAAGTAAAAGAAAGAAGTAGACTTTGACAAGAGTGAACCCATAGCCCTGAAAAGCTAACTAGAGACTTGTATAATAACTGTGAGGGTTCATAGTAATATCCAACAGATACTAAATCTAGCAGTGGTGTAGCCAATCACAGCTAGACAACAAATCCTTAAACACATACCCTAGTTTCTATATACCTCATCTTACCCTTACCTATGCTAATTATTGCGGTTTCATTGTCACTTCCCATATCCTGTCTCATCCAATTTTATGTACTTACTTTTTCGGACAACCTTTCCTTTAACCTAATTATCCTCTCTAATATTCAAATATATATTCATTTTTTGTTGTAAGTTTAGATCATTTGTTATTCTATATTTATTTTATCTTTATTCTCTCCGTGGTACCCTTTTTTTGGATCCGTCCCAAAAAAGAATGTCACTTTATTCAAATTGGAAATAATTTATTTTTAAAGTTCCCTTTATATCGTTAATTATGAAATGATTTTCAATCACACAAATATCTAAGAATGATTTTAGATCACAAGTTTCAAAAGTCTTCCTTTTTTTTTTTCCTTAAACACCTTATAAAGTTAAAGTGTACCACATAACATGAGACGGAGGAAGTATTATTTAGTTTTTTAACATTTAAATCACTTATACTTCTTCCATCTTATTTTATATGGTACTATTTGGTTTTACACATTGTTAAAAAAAAAAAAAATCTTTAAACTTATCAACTAAATCATTAAATATTTGTGTGATTCTGAATCATTTCACTAGGAACGAAAAAATTAAAATTAAATTATTTATAATTATAATAAAAAGATATTCTTTTTGGAATGAACTAAAAAGAAAAGAAAGCAACATAAAATAGGAAAAAGAGAATAATAACTAGGGGTAGTACAGTAAAATCATCACTTTTAACAAATGTGTCAAGTTAAACATGAATAAATAAAAATGCACAGGGTTTTAATTAAAATTATTGTGCTTTGTAACTTTTCATTCTGATTTCGTCCCTATTTTCGTATTGATTCTTTTAGTCGGACCAAATACGTATTTCCCATATTAATCTCCACCCATATTTTACTTATTACATAATTCAAAAGAATAATATATATTTTTGTGTAAAAATATTTTACTTATATACAATTTTCATTTTTATTAGCACACATTCAAAAGCTAGGAGTTTCAACTGTTTTTAGACCAAATATTTTTATAAATCTTTTTACAATTCGAAGTCAAAACAAGACCACATAAAATGGGAGCAGGGCGGAGCTATATTCACACACGGATGGTTAGATGAACACCTTTCGTCGAATTTTTTTTTGAATATATAAGTTAAATATAGATATTTTGATATATATTAATTATTGAACACTTTTGATACAAAAATTACCCGCTCGTGTTCTAAAAGTATGAACATCCTTGACGAAAATGCTGGTTCCGCCACTGAACGAGAGGGGGTGGGGTTGTGGGGGAGTAGTAGTTAGTTGTTTTTTCATTTCACAAAAATAGGTTTTTGTTCATTTATATACAAGAAAAGTTCTTACCCTTCTAGGGTTCATTTTTATGCCTTCTTTTGTGTGAGGGGAAAGAACAAAACAAGGGCTTTCCATTTTTAGGTAAATTTAGAAATAAAAGATGGGAAGAGGGAAAGTGGAGCTAAGGCGTATAGAGAATAAGATCAACAGACAAGTAACTTTTTCTAAGAGGAGAAGTGGTTTAGTGAAGAAAGCTCAAGAAATATCTGTGCTTTGTGATGCTCAAGTTGCTTTGATTGTTTTCTCCCACAATGCTAAGCTCTTTGAATTCTCTTCTCATTCTTGGTATGTATACATCATTTCTACTCTTTTTTGCCGTACTTTTCTTTTTAGTCCGTTTTAAAATAATTTAATTTGAAAATATTTATTTTAAGACAAGGTTTTTTCGGAAACAAACTCTCTATCCCTATGAGAGATGCAGTGGTAAAGTCTGCGTATATTTTTATCCTTCCCAGACCCCACTTGTAGGATTCTACGGGGTATGTTATTGTTGTGTTAGAATATTTATTTTATATTTTGAAGGTTTTTTGTATATTAAACTTCATGTCAAATCAGATAACATCACTTAAATTAGGACGGATTGGAGAGTGTATCTTCTTTTTTTTCCCCAAGAAATGGTCTCTATTAGGGTTTCTACTTGCTTATTTGTACATTAATTCTTTCTTTTTTTCTATGTACGACTAGCTTGTTTTAGTAATTCTAGTTTTATATTTGATGACGAGTAGTGGCTTCTCTTGTTAGGCTTTTTGTTTGTTTGTTACAGTATTTTCTTTATGAGACTTGATTTTTGAGATGGGGGATAAGTAGTGGTAAGGTTTGTGTACATTTTACCTGCTTAAACCCCACTTGTGAAATTTCACTGGATATGTTATTGCGTTTGGATCTTCCTTCCTATAGTCTAGTATTGGAGGCTAGAAACTAATGAAGTAAAATTTGAACCTTGATTTTCATGATTGATCTCTTGGGACTTTGTTCAAAAGATTTCTCACTTTTGAGAAAGACAGGCCATGCATTTATATAGTTTTATATGGACTTGATTTGTTTTAATCTGTTTGTTTTATTTTAATTTATCATAAAGTTTTATAGCCATGCATTTATATAGTTTTATATGGACTTGATTTGTTTTAATCTGTTTGTTTTATTTTAATTTATCATAAAGTTTTATAGTAACACTTTTGGAACCTTGTAGTTTTGAACTGATTAAAGATATATAGAATTTACTAAAAAGAATTTAATTATGTGCTTCTGAATATATTATGTGAAAAATTTAAACTAAAAACTTATTAGAAAAATAATATTTTTTGCATAAAACTAAAAGAAATAAATTCAAATGGATGAAGTATTAATCTAGGAAAATTTACCCTTTTCGCATTTGCCTTAACATAAGTCAACCAAGGCATCTGAAACTCAATTAGAAGTTAAAATGGCCTCTTAATCAAATAGTAAATACTCATTTTTGTTTATGTGAAGTGAATTATTGGGGTAAAATATACATATTTTTTTAAAAAAATATTTAAGGCTAAAAATAAGAATTATGTTTCATTACTACTCT
Organism: Solanum clarkiae; assembly: GCA_011800125.2. Classification (NCBI taxonomy): domain Eukaryota; kingdom Viridiplantae; phylum Streptophyta; class Magnoliopsida; order Solanales; family Solanaceae; genus Solanum; species Solanum clarkiae. Next base: position 8,535 of record JAABOM020060699.1, read on the forward strand.
TGTCATTATTTTCAAACTTTTCTCATGATATAAAATATATAGTGAAAAGCCTTATTACATAAATGATAAACATGAAAACTATCTTGATTTATTAAACTAAACTGTTTTTAGTATGTATGATAAAATAGGAAGTTTCTAATAAAATAGTACTATATTTATTTCTCACATTGTGTGAAGTCCCAACTAAATTTGAATCTCACACAGATAAACTCATTTGAAGATGACACTCTAAATAAAATTTTCTCTATATGAAGACTTGAACGGTAGCCAGGATAAAACAATTGCACCCTAACCCATATTAATAAAATAGTATTCTCTTCATTTAAAAAAAGGATGATACAGTTTAACATGACATGAAGTTTAAAAGATTAAACAAAATTTTTAATCTTGTAATTCTAAATTAGAGTTATGTCAAATGTATTATAATATTCTTAAACTAGTGACCAAAAAAGTTTGAAACTAAAATTTTACCAAAAATTAAACAGATCAAAAAGAATAATACTTCCTTTTGTCCCATTTTATGTGTCACTCTTTCCTTTTTAGTCCCTCTCAAAAAGAATGTCACCTTACTTTAATTGGAAACTATTTACCTTTAAAATTCTTTTTTTACCGTTAGTGAAATAATTCTCAACCACATAAATATTAACAATGATTTTAGACCACATATTTTAAAAGTCCTCTTTCTTTTCTTTAACACCATATCAAATCAAAGAATACTACATCAAATTTTAATGAACCAAGAGAATAAGTTTGTTTTTTTAAGCGGAGGGAATAGATGATAGACTGACAAGCTTATCGGGAACATATAAAACAACCATACATACGAATTGACTTTGTGTGAGTTGAAGCGAATCCCTGGGCACCAGGGCGCATGCAAAGCCCCCTCCCATTTGGTGATTACTACTAGTCCAACTTTACTTGGTCATTGTTGACTTGATACAGAGATTAAAAAGTAGTAAATGATAGAGACAATTTTATTAAAGTACTTTTTGGATAAATACTATGTCTTGAAAAATGTAATGGGAAAATGACTATTATTAATGATAATGATTTATCGATTGATTTCATAAAATGAACAAATATTATTAGATATTCTAAAATAGTATAAGGACCAAGTAAAAGATGGATAGAGAGAGTATTTATTACATTTCCAACAAACTTAGACCTAGTATAGAGAAAACAGTTTACATTCCCAACAATCTTCCTTTTGCTTTTAACAATCTCATCAGGATAATGAAATTAAAGATGATTCCCTTTTATATTCCATCACTCAATTCACTTTTATTCCTTTGTTTTTTATTTTAGGAAAAGATCTTCAATTAAGCTCAATTGAATTAGAAATTTCAATTTGTTTTAAGATTTTTTATTTATATTGATGTAATGTATATTTTTATCTATTGTATATTTTTTGTGATTTATCTATTTATTGTGTAACTTTTTATTTTTATTTTCTTGAATTGAAATTCAAATTGTGGTTATAAAAAGTAAATAATAATATGTTAGAACTATTGAGATTGGAGGGGAGGGGGTCATGAACCCCAAATTTTAGCCCATTTGAACCCAACCCGTTTAAACCCAAAGGAAATTTTGGTGGGTCATAACCAACCTAATTGTCTCTAGTTTAACTCATTTAAACATTCTCAAATTTCAACCCAACTTGCCCGTTTGACACCCCAAATCACACCATCTATATCCCCTTTACCGGTATTTCCAATTGCTGAGCCATCAGAATTTAGCTTAGGAGATTTTCCTTCCACAGAAGTCACCTTATTCTATTTCATTGCATGATTATCCTTTACTAGAACTGAAAAAATAATCCTAAGATAACTTATTATGAGATAAAATATGTAAAATAATAAAAATATACTTCTTAAATTCTCTTTTACACGCCACTTTTATATTTATGTAATTTAATATAATTTTTAACAATGTTTATAATAATTTTCCCAACCATAATTGATCAATTTTTTATGATAATATATTTTTCTATTAAAAAGTATCTTTTAAATACATTCTACTTATGAATATATTATAAGTTGAATTTATATGTCTAATACTTATGTTTATTTATATTTTGATTTCTCTTAAAATGTCATCCCACTACTAAATTCTCTATTTTAAATTAACTAGTTTATCTTAAAAAATTTATATATATATATATATATTAAACTTAAAATGGAACTTTTATTTTTAAGCTAAATAAGATGAAAATTTTATTTTTAAGCTAAATAAGATGCAAGTTTTATTTTTAAGCTAAATAAGATGGAAGTTTTGTTTTAAAACTAGATAAGATGAAAATTTTATTTTTTTAAGTTAAATAAAATAAAAATTTTTATTTAAAGCTAAATAGGATGAAAATTTTATTTTTAAGTTAAATAAGACAAAAGTTTAATTTTAAAAACATATGGCATAATCATGAAAATGCATACATGTTAAATAAGATAAAATTTATTTTTAAGAATGAATAATTAAAGCTTGGAAAGAAATTATTTAAAAAAAAATAAGGCGAAGGGTATGTTATTAAACAAACGTTTTCTTCTTAGAAATTGTATCATGAATAGTAGTTTGAATATGCCAAAACAAACAAAGAATAAAAACTACCCTCTGCATAATTAGTTCCAGCAGAACTTATTTCATTATAAATTATCTCAATATAATTAATCTCATCATAACTTGTGTCTAAACCAAACAACCCCTTAATGCTTCTTTTTTAATAAGGTCCTACGTGATACGAATTTGAAATACTCGGACACAATACAGGCATGAAAAATAAAAAAATAAAAAAACTCTAACAATGGCAAGCAAGCTTCCCCACTAAAAGGTGAATTAAAATTTAAAATGTTTAAAATTTATTAATTTAAAATCTAACTTTTCTTAAGTTATAAAATTTAAAGGTCACTTTCTTTGCTTTGGTTAGCTTTAATTTTCATCAACTTGGTGTTGGCCCTAGGAATTATCCAGGTTGCTGCCTTTTCTTTTTCTTTCTTTTTTTAATTGATTTATTTTTATTGGGGCTGAGGGGATGAATGTGGTCACTTTCTTTAATTTTATGTCCTTTTTTCTTTTTTCTTGATTGGGATTAATCAGTGACGAAATAAAAAATTTGCTAAGAATATTTAAGATTTAA
>JAABOM020060700.1:0-11660 GCA_011800125.2 Solanum clarkiae
CTCTACACAATGAAACACCTCCCTTCAGCTAATAAACTCTTAAAATATTATACACAATATTATTATATATGTATTCTGATCTCTCGTCTTTCTGGTTTGTGTGTATGTTATTGAGCATAATTTCTCTGCTTTATATAGGCAGTGAAATGCCTTTAACAAATGCTTAAAAAAGGGACACTAAAAAAAGTGTCAAAATAAGGTAATTGACAGACAAATTGATAATAAAACCTAAGAAATGGATGTAAGCATCCAATAGCTCTACTATTGGAGCAAAAAGAGTGAATAAAAATAATATAATATAAAAAAAATGGAATCAACAAATCCTTACCACCGACAAGATGAAAGTAAAAATGGTCAAACATATGTTTATGAAAAGTTAAAACTTTAATTTAATTATCTTAAACATACACCATATATAGTCTTCTTCAGAAACTAAAATTTGTGTTAAATTAAACTTCAATCTCAATTCCCCTTTTTTATATTTAGATCCTCCTTACATTATTCCAACTCAAGTCGATAAAATTTCGGGATCGTTACAGTGATATACCTCATAATAAACCTTTATTCGTGGTTAGTTTTGTGCATGAGCAAAGAACAAATAGAATCCTAGTAGATGATGGGTCTGGGATCAACATCCTTTTGATTTGCATGATGTAGGAACGTAGGATCTCAATGGCAGATCTTACTGAAAGTTGCTTTATGATCCAGGGATTCAATCAAGGGGGACAAGGGCTACAGGGGCTGTAAAGTGGTCCTTACTGTCAGAGAGTCACAATCAAGCATATGGATACATGTAATTGATGCGAAGACTTCATATAACATCTTGCTTGGAAGGTCTTGGGTACGTGAGAGCAAAGTTTTTCCATCTACCTGCGACCAATGTCTGAAGTATTATGAGAACAAAGTCATAAAAAGGATTGTTGCAGAGGATAATCCCTTCAATGAAGATGAAGCACACTTCGCTGATGCAAAGTATTACTTGAAGAGGTATGTCGCAAAAGTTGATGGCGTTGAGACCAAAGTGGCTAAACTCCCAATAAGAAGGCTAAGGTTCCTGTTGGCAAGATTAAATATGAAACCAAGGAGACCCAAAGCATGGAAATCTAGACAAGCTACCTAACATAAATGGTGTTTCTTCAAGTAAACCAGTGACACCCAATCTTTGTTCTAGTCCAAAGGCCAAAAAAGTGAATGATACTCTCTCAAGTCACACGTAGATGCACTAGATGGATTGACCCTTCCTGTTAAATAGAATGATTTGATAAAGTCATCCACAAAATTATTTGAAAAAATTAAGGCTCCTAAATCATTTCAAAATTACGCACTCCCAATGAAGCGTATAGATGAAGGTTTCAATCCTAATGCTTATCGATTGTTGGCGAAAGCTAGATACAATCCTAATGAACCAGCAAAATTAGGGAAGCTTCCATCAAAACCCTTGTGAAGTTTTAGGATACGAATGACCTCCACCAATTCATATTTTCATTAGAAAGGTTAGCAAATACATAACTGTAGATGATGAACCTATCCCTTCTGACAAAAGGCCTTCTATATTTTATCAACTTTGAAGATCAATGATGAGAATTTCCATATTTGAGATTTTAGGGCCATTAAAGAAGAAAAATAAGCTTTAGAGAAAATCTGGGGGTATTAAAGCTTCTATTTTGCCCAAGTATTTTCTCAAAATATTCCTAAGTATTTTCAAAGTCTAATCCTTTTTTTGAATAAAGCAGCAAACGAATCTCATGGTTTCATGTGGAGAAGTAGTAAAAGTAAAATCACATGTTGTGGTCTAACCAAGAAACATGATGAAGATAAAGAAAGTGTTGGCTCTTCATATCACATTACTACGCAAGATGAAAGGTGTAAGTTGACTCCAAGTGAAGTTGATGAAGACTTGGAAGATGTCTCATGGTGTTACCATATATTTAATGATAACGGACCTCAAGAAGATGAAGACGCTAAGGATGCACCACCCAAACTGGAAAAAGGAGTAAAAGCAACGGTTGATGCACTGAAAGAAGTCAACCTTGGCACTGATGAAGATCCAAGACCCACTTCTATAAATGTTTTACTTGATGGTGAAGAAGAGAAGGCCTATGTTGACTTACTCAAAGAATACAAAGACGTATTCACCTGGAGTTACAAAGAAATGCCTGGATTAAACCCAAAGGTAGTGGTCTATCATCTTGCTGTCAAAAAGGGTGCACGTCCTGTTAAGCAAGCTCAATGATGCTTTAGGCCTAAATAGGTTACCGTAATTGAAGATGAAGTTAATAAGCTTATTAAAGCTGGCTTCATACATGAAGTTAAACATCCCACATGGATCTCGACTATCGTCCCCATAAGGAAGAACAATGGACAAATCCAAGTTTGTGTCGACTTTAGGAATCTCAATAATTCATGTCCTAGAGATAAATTTCCACTGCCTATCCCAGAGCTTATGATTGATGCCACTACTAGGTATGAGGCAATTGTTTTTATAGATGGTTCATTCAGTTATAATCAGATCCACATGTCTCCACGGGATGAGGAGCTTATCGCATTTCACACGCTTAAGGGTATTTACTACTACAAATGATGCCTTTTGGCTTGAAGAATGCTGGAGTGACATACCAAAGAGCTATGCAAACCATCTTTGACAACATTCTTCACAAAAATGTTGATTGCCTACATTGATGATTTGGTGGTGAAGTTAAGAAAAAAGGACAATCATTTGCATGACTTGAGAATGGTGTTTGATCTACTATGAAGGTATCAACTTAGGATGAACCCTTTGAAATGTTCATTTAGAGTTACCTCTGGAAATTTCCTTAGCTTCATTATACGATATAATTCAAAATAGATACAAGGGAGGCTAGCATATCTCAGGATGCATTTCTGAAGAAATTGATCAATTCAAAATAGATGTAATTTTGAAGATGATCGAGCCAAGAAACATCCGTGAAATGAAGAGCCTTCAAGGGAGGCTAGCATATCTCGGGAGATTCATATCAAATCTGTTAGGAAAGTTCCGTCCATTCAGTCAACTCATGAAAAAGGAAACTCATTTTGAGTGGGATCAAGCTTGCAACACTACCTTCAAGAGCATCAAGTCTTACTTGACAAGATCGCTAATTTTAGCATCTCCTATTCCTAGAAGACCATTGATACTATACATATTAGCTCAAGAAAGATCAGTAGGCGCACTTTTAGCCTAATAGAATAGTGAAGGGAAAGAAAATTCTCTTTACTACTTGTGCAAAATGATGACACCGAATGAGTTGAAGTACTCGTCGGTCGAAAAGTTATATCTAGCCCTACTCTTCTCAATTAAAAAGATGAAACACTACTTTTAAGATCACGTCATCCATCTTATTTCTAAAGAAAATTCCATTAAATTTGTGATGTCAAAACCTATCCTCAGTGATCGACTGACAAGATGGTATCTCCAATTTCAGCAGTTTGAGATTATGTACGTACTTTAGAAGGCCGTGAAAGTGCAAGCATTGACAGACTTCTTAGCAGACCATCCAATACCTGATGATTTGGAGCTAGGTGATGAATTACGAGATGAAAATGCAATGGTAATTAATATTCAACCACCTTGGAAGATGTATTTTGACAGAATCTTTCGCGAAGGAGCTGATGCTGGGGTTGATATTCGTCACTCCACAAGAGGAGATCTTGTCGTATTCCTTCACCTTGATACAATGTTTCTCCAATAATGTTGCATAATATCAAGCACTGATACTTTGGCTTGAAATGGAGGTCAATATGAAGAAATTGCAATTACATGTTTTTGGGGACTTTAAATTGTTAATTAATCAATTATTGGGTAACTACAAAGTCAAGAAGCCGGAGTTGGTTCCTACCGTAATTATGCCAGAATTTGGTTGGATGGCTCAGAGATATGACTATTCAACTTGTTCCAAGAAATTAAAATAGGAAAGCTGACGCTTTAGCTACTTTAGCTTCAACATTGACTTTGCCCAATCAAGCACAAATCACTTTTTGTAAAAAAAATGAATAGTACTGCTGGAGGAGGATGAAAATGAGGGTGAAGAGAGCAATCTTGAACATCTTGTAGCCATTTTTAAGGTTAAGAAAGTTGATTGGAGATAAACTATCATTGATTACTAAGTTGATTGGAGATAAACTATCATTGATTACTTGTGCTACAATAAACTTCCAAAAGATCCAAAAGAAAGATCAAAATTCGTGATCGTGCCCCTCAATTTCTTTACTGTAAAAATACCTTATATCGAAGATCATTTGAGGAAGTACTTTTGCATTGTTTGGGAGATAAAGAGGTAACTGAGGCCATGCAAGAAGCTCATTTCAGAGTTTGTGGGTCATATTAATCTAGGCCAAAATTACACTTTCACATAAAAAGAATGGGATATTATTGGCCAACAATGGTGAGGGACTGTTTGTATTATGCTTGAAGATGTCAAGCATTTCAGCTTCTTGCTAATTTTGTGCACCAACCTCCTGAAGTACTACATCCAACTATTGCATCTTGGCCATTTGATGCATGGGGACTAGACGTGGTTGGACCACTACCAAAATCTTCTGGAGGCCACCTGTACATTTTGGCGACGATGAATTACTTTTCAAAATGGACTGAGATTGTAGCTCTCAAAGAAGTAAAAAAGGAGAATATTGCAAACTTCATTAGGGTGAACATTATCTATCATTTTGGCCTTCCTAGTTATATATAAACAGATAGTGGAAAAACCTGTTCGCTAACAAATTGATGGATAAGATCTGTGATTTTTTTGCTTCAAACAACATAATTCATAAATATATTATGCTGCTGCAAATGGATTAGCCAAAGCATTTAACAAGACTTTATGCAACTTATTAAAGAAGGTTGTCTCCAAATCTAAGAGAGATTGACATAAAAGAATGGAAGAAGCTCTTTGGGCATATTGGACGACTCAACGCACGCCAACTCAAGCAACTCCATACTTTCTTATTTTTGGAAATGAAGCAGTACTTCTATTTGAACGCCAAATACCATCATTACAGCTTGCCATCCAAGGACTTATTGAAGAGAAAAATGCTCGTCTACACCTTGAAGAGTTAGAAGCTCTCGATGCGAAGAGGTTGGAAGCGCAACAAAGCAGTGAATGTTATCAAGCTCGTCTTTTTTGTGCTTTCAATAAAAAGGTACTCCCCAGGTCCTTCTAAGTTGGCGATCAAGTTCTTGCAGTAAGAAGACCAATCATTACATCTCATAAATCGAGAAGCAAGTTCACCTCGAAATGGGATGGACCATATGTCCTCCAAGATGCTTATTCAAGTGGTGCTTACAAACTGGTAGATGCAGATGGCTTTCGGATTGGTCCCATCGATAGAAAGTTCTTGAAGAAATAGTATCCTTAAAGCTGCATCATACTCCTGGATCGGAAGAGTATAAACTATGTAGACTCCCCCAAAAATATATCTGCTAGGTTGAAAATCTCGAAAGTGGCAGCATTGGTAATAATTAGGCCAAAAAATAGAACAAAAAATTTACTCATCTTCTGAACTACGATATGACTTGATCCTCTTCATTGAGGTACGTAGACAACTTAGAGTATTTATTATTCTAGGTCCAGTCACATAAGTAAAAAAAGGATACACATTGTTATATGATCTTCATATTAATATTTTAAGTAAGGAGCCATATGTAACTGAATAAAAAGATTGCAGCAAATCCTGAGGAGTAACCCGTTGCTTTACCTTTTGAGAGAAATTCAATACATCTATGCTTAAAAAGAAAGGGAGAAAATAGTCTACATCTTGAAAGAGGTAAAAGTCAAGGGTGGTTGCGACTCGCTCGAACACCATCAAGTTTGGATCATTTCTTTAGATGATGATTCCAAAAAAGAATTATTACAATCATAAAAACAACCAAAATAGGTAAGTGAGGGATGAGTCAAAAGCTCCAAGAATAAGTTAGGTTCTTTTAGGAGAGTATGCAGAGCTATAGAGCATAGCTGATTTCAAGAAAGCACTGGTATAAATCCATAAGGCCTATAGCTGTAATTTCTATATGGGTTAAAATTCGTGAAGTTATCTTTCTAATAAAAAAAGAATCTCATGATTTCGACGCTCCAACTCTGAGTTATGGATTTTCTTCGCTAGACACGTGAATCTGAAAAATCAAGTATGACAGATTCTAAGCTGACTTTGAAAATCTGTACAAATTCGCAAATCCTAATGTTGCGATTTCCACATGGATAGAATTTCTAGAAGTTATCTTTCCAACAAAAAAAGAATCTCATGATTTCGACGCTCCAACTCAAAGTTGTGAATTTCCTTTGATGGGCGTGTGAAACTAAAAAATCAAGTATGCTAGATTCTAAGGCAACTTCAAAGGAAAATCTATACCAATTCTTAAATCCTAAGGCTGTGATTTTCATGGGGGTTGAAGTTCTAGAAGTCATGTTTTCAACAAAAAAAAAAAAAGAATCTCATGATTTTGATGCTCCAACACCAAGTTATAAACTGTATATTCTAGGTATTTTACATGCTTGGTGATCATCATAAACTTGATTTTCTAATTAAATATTTTTTGTTATTGCATAAACCCTATATGTTACTTTATAAAAGAATGCATGAATGAACCTAGGGATTGAGTCTAGAGCCTTGATTTGAGAATGTCGAATGTGATTGTGATATGAGCATGATGATAGGTTGATAGAACTTGATGGTCCTGTGAGTATTCATAATTAAACTCTAAAGATTGGTCTAACTGATTTCCCTCCTAATGATTGGTCTAAGCTCCTTTGAAAGATTGGTTGAGAATTGAGATGATTGATAGGCCGAAAGGCCCAATTGTGATAGAATTGATGGAATGATGAGAGTCCCTATGAGACTAATTAATATGGTTGATTGAGATGAATTGTATTTTGAGTATTGAGTCGTGAGAGAAGTATTGAGCACCAAAATGAGTAAGGATAAGTTCAACTCGAACTCATTAACTATGTCGCCAAGCATATGTGAGGATTGAATCGTTAAATCGAATGTTCCCTCTTGATTAGAAATCCCTAAAATAATAGCAGACTTGATTGACCAGTTCCATCATGGATCCAATTCATTCCTTACCTGGCAAGTAATAAATATCTGTGGTAACATCAGCAGGATTGTTGTACAATCACTGGCTCATAAGTGATTGATGTTGGATAAGAGAAACTTCCAAATAGGTTTTATACTGATAGTACTCTGATTGGACTGGATTTGATTCAGATTGGATTGGATGGTATTGATGGGTCATTGTCCACTCTTTATTCTTGCTTTGGATAGACATTTGACATTCTGATTGAGTATTTTCTGAGTTGATTTTATTCTACATTATTCTACCTATATCTGTTTCATTAAGCCATTTTAGATACTCATACATTCAACATACTGACATCCATTTGTACTGTATCATTTCATGATGCAGAGATAGGTATTAGGGATCATCAATAGGCGTTCCGTTGAAGATCTATTGCACACATAAGCTAATTGGTGAGTCCTCCTTGACTTTGGAGGATGCACATGATTATTTCATCTAACTTTCTAGAGTTAGATTTAGATTAGCTTTATTGTAACACCCAGTGAAAAGATGAAAATACCCTTAGAATTGGCCTTGCGTGTAACACGTCTTTCTATGCTCCGTTTGCAAATCCGAGATCGAATTTGCACTAAGTGCGAAGAATTGAGTCAGAAAATGATCTTGTCTCGACTTTAACATGAAAAAACTCGAATTATTTTTTTTCAAAATAATAAAAAATATTGAGGTTTCTGCTCCCCTTCCATAATGTCCTAGGGACGTGGAACCACACTTGAGTTTTTCTGAAAATTTGACGAAACTAGAAAATTCACGAAAAATGGCCATTTTACACTAGTACGCATCGCACACTAGTGCAATTGGCGGCTAATTTTCTTCTTTTAATGGGAGGGGTAATTCCAACCTTTCTCACACCTCAAAATCCTAAACTAAGCAGTTTTAAATCATTTTTAGTCCCAAAAAAATGCATTTTTACTCTTGCATTCTCTAAAAACAAGAAAACTCTCTCAAGAAAATTCAAGAACGATAGTAGGGCTTAGAGATTCTTCCCAATTCCTCAGAGGTCATTCTCAGGTATGTAATGCCTTTCAAAAGTCTATATTACTATTATTTTGGGATTTAAATATCTCCAATTCCATACAAGTTTCTGGTTAAACCGTAAGATCAAGAATTTTTATCCCGTACTAGTAAATTCCATCCAGATGTTGGTCTATGCACTCCTCTTTATATGAAATTATGTCTCTTACTTATTTTAGTATGAAGTTTCATGATTGTACAATAATTACTGTAAATGATGTATTCTTGAAAATCTTGAATTTATTTCAAGAAAAGAAAAGCTAGCATATGTATAGTTTGAATCAAGTTAAAGAGTATTTTCTTGAAGATTTTTTGGCACTTTAGTTGAGTAATCTAGCATGCTTGAAAATATGTGAAAGATACTAATTCCGGTAAAGTTAAAGACCTTAGTTGAGGAAGCTAAGTAGTAAGTGGGGTAAAGTCCCCGAGTAAATCAAATTTTAAGAAATTCCAAGTCTTTAAGTATGAGCTATATAAAAGTATTTTGGGAGTAATATTGAACACCGATATAGGTGAGAGTAGAATTAATTACTCGAAAGCATAGGATAGGATTGTACCACGGTACCTTCCTTATTACCCACTGAGATAGCCCAGTTTTGGGATGGATCCACTCCCTTAGTTCTTTGTCCCCTACCCCGGCAAAGTACGAGATGACTTTGGCAACATGGGCAAGACGCTGTATCACCATGAAGCTTATAGTGGCGGTTGTCAGTTAGAGAAACTCCCCAAGCTAAAAGATATATTTTTCTTACTAATTTTCAGCATACTAAGTAATTATTACCATTATTACTTCGTTATGAGATATGTTTATATCTTTTAAGAATTATTATGTTATTCTGAGTTACTGTTTTGGCCATCTTACATACCATACATTCCATGTACTGACGTCCTTAGGACCTACATCATTTTATGATGCACACGCAAGTAACAAAGCTCCTCAACAACCGCTTCGTTGAGGACTAGACAGCTTCCAGCCAACTGGCGATTCTTAGTCAGAGGCTCTTGGGTTATTATGTTTCATCTCAACTTTTACTTTTTTTTTTGTTCTGGGTACTTGGGGCCTGTCCCAGTAGTCCTTTTAGACAGCTAGGTGAGGTTTCATAGACTATGTGTCAGTATTCTAGTTTTAGTTATTCAGTTGTTTCTTATGCACTTTTACATTCAGTATGTAGTCAATTCATGAGTTAGCTTGTTACTTTATAGCTTTTCCACTATTGCTAAGTCTTCTGCTGAGTAAGTAGCCAGGACAAGTGGTTCGCTTGGGACCAGAAATGGTTTGCGAGTGCCAGCCACATCCAGGGTGTAAGATCGAGGCGTGACAAACTTGTTATCAGAGCATAGAGTTCCAGAGTCCTAGGGAGTCTATAGAACTATGTCTAGTAGAGTCCGTATTATGCGTGTAAAGTGCGCCACATCTATAATAGGTAGGTTACAGGACATTATGATGTGTCATAATTAAGTTTTACTCTTTGTCTTGTGCTTCAGAGTATATTTCTATGAAGTCCCTTCTAACTCGTGCATTCACGCTGTATTTTTTCAGATCATCCCTCCTCACAGAGCTAACGGACTGGTAAGGGGCAGAGGACACCCAGCCAGGAGAAATATAAACCAGCCTAGCCGAATTTCTGAGGAACCTAGGGGTCCAGCTGTGCCTGTGGAGCAGCCACAACAAGCGGACATCTCCAACACTGAGCTTTTCCAGGCCATCCAGACTTTGGCCTAGGCGGTCACTACTCAGGGAGTCCACCAAGAAAAAGGCAGAAATGATGGGTCGGATACTGCCAGAGTTAGGGAATTTCTGAGGTTGAACCTAGGGTTGTTCATGGTTATGGTTAAACAATCAAACTGAACTGCAATCCTAACCAAACCGATTAAAAAATCTGATATCTGATTTGATTTGGTTAAGTTTGATTTTTAAATTTTGAAAACCGATACTATTTGGATTGGTTTTGATTTTACTAAAAACAATTCACAAAAATAACCAAACCGAACCAAATAATTATATATATAAATTTTATAATTGTTTATATAGTCGTAAATAATATGTAGATATTTTGTTATATTTTAATTAACTTAAATCTTAACTTACTATTTATATTTGAAAATACGCTTGAAAGTATTTTGTAATATGATTTTCTTGTACCACTTTCCTCAGGTAGTTATTTAGTTGTTGAGCTTGATTTTTATGAAGATTTGATCTTTGGTGTATAATGACTTTTGTATTTTTCAATTAAATCACTTTATTCGTGTATAATAACTTTAGTATTGCTTAACTAAATCACATTGTTTGTATAATAATAACTCTAGTACTATTGCCTAATAGAATCCATAGTAGCCTTTTGTGGATTATTCATGTACTAGGTATTTGTGTCTATCAATATGTGTATGCCCTCTACAAACGTATTACTTTCAAACCGAAAAAATATCCAAAAAATAAACCAAACGGACAATAATCAAACTGACGGTTATTTAATTATTTGGTTTGGATTGGTTTTAGGAATATAAAAACCGACTACATTGGTTTGATTATGGTTTTAATCAATAACTGATCCAAACCGAATCATGAACACCCCTAGTTGAACCCACCAGAATTCACAGGATCCAATGTGAAAGAGGATCCTGAGAACTTCATTGAGGAGCTCTAGAAGGTGTTTCAGGTGATGCATATAGGTGATGCTAAGCGGGTTGATTTGGTTGTTTACTAGCTCAAGGGGGTAGCTAGACTCTGGTTTGATCAGTGGAGAGGGAGCACGGCAGATAGGGTGCCAGCTATCAGTTGGGCAGGGTTTAAGGGGGCCTTTTTGGGATAGTACTTTCCTAGCGAGATGAGGTACGCTAAGGTAAGAGAATTTCTGAATCTGAAGCAGGAGAATATGAGTTTACGGGACTACAGCCTCAAGTTTACTCAGCTGTCCCGTTATTCTCCAGTTGTGGTGGCAGATATGCATATTAAGATGGATCTCTTTGTGTCTGGGCTCTCTCGAATGACTAAGAGAGAGGGCAGGAATGCGATGTTGATTAGGTATATAGATATAGCCCTTTCGATGACATGTTCTGCAGGTAGAGAAGGAGAAGATGCAGGATAGGTAGGATTTCTGGAGCAAAAGGGCCAATACATCAGGCCAGGAGACATGGAAGAGAGGGAATGAAGGTGGAGGTTACTCATCTTTCCAATTTAAGATAGCCGTACCAATACGTTCATCTGCTAGTACACCTGCACTGAGGGTCAGGAATAAGCAGGGATCACAGCACCGCAGGTTTCCGGGCAGCCATTCACAGGGTAGCTAGCTCAAGGCTTAAACTATTATGCTACTTGTGGTAAGTGTGGTAGGTCTCATCCTGAAGAGTGCCTTATTGGCACGAATGGATGTTTCAAAAGTGGTCAGGTAGGGCACTTCTTGAAAGATTGCCCTATGGGGAAGCAAAATATGAGGGATAGCAGATCACAGACAGTTTCTTCAGCACTGTTGTTAGACCCCGTGAATAATTAATTATGGTAAATTGTCGCGTTGGAAAATTTCGTAAATTTTGTGAAATTGCACTTAAGTTAATTATGAGG
>JAABOM020060701.1:0-11659 GCA_011800125.2 Solanum clarkiae
TAATAATAATAATAATAATAATAATAATAATAATAATAATAATAATAATAATAATAGTAATAATAATAATAATAATAGTAATAATAATAATAAATTAAAGTAAAAGTTTACAAAAATTAATGAGCAAATACATAAATTACTCAAGGTCTATATTCTCTGACCATTATAATCAAATTCCCAAGAATAATATGCACAAGCCATCCCAATAGAAGTATACATATATGCCTATATATGTTCCTGTAACAGTAAACAAAACCACTACTATACACTTGAAAACAATTCTTTAATACCACCAAAAGAATCAAATTGATTAGGAATAAATTCTTTCTTTTTCTTTTTCCACGATACACACACACAAAAAAAAAATCTTTCCACTAATTTCATATCTAACTTTTTATTATCTAACATATATTAATATATTATTATTATAACAATATCACCCATAATTAATAAACATGATTTAATAATTAAGTAAATCTTATCTGGACTCCAAATCGTACTTTCGATCTGTGTGCACCTATTCTAGGAAATTAAACACCTCTCTTCAACTAATATACTCTCAAAATATATTAAATACTCTATTTTTATTTCCTTATTTTTTTTTTACTTGTTATATGCTCTCTCGGTTTCTCTCGTATTCTGACTTCCAAAGCAGAATATGATCTGCTATTTATAGGCAAGCAGATGCCTAACAAATGCTAAAGGATTAAATAAAAAAATATTAGTGCATTTCCCATTAAAATGAGTGCACTGCCATTATACAAAAGAATTGAAAAAAAGTTAGTGTTTTAGTGCAAAACCCATAATGACCACCTAATGTTTGGAAATCTTTTTTTAAAAAAAAAATAATGAACCGACAATAGAGTGTGTGTGTGTATTCTTTAATCATCAAAAAAGAGTATGTCAAATCTCAAGTTAACAAATTGGTACTATTCCAATTCCTTTGCACCAAGAAAAACACCTTCTCATTCTTCCTTCATTAAAATTCAAACTTTTGAAGAAAGTTGTAACTCACTACTCGATATCGAAATTACAAGAAAACAATACTACTAACAATAGTTTAAGCTAACATTATTGTATACGTTCTTATAACTATTCAAAAATATCGGTAAAGCCGAATTCATGATTTCTAACACCTAAAGCAAGTAAATAAGCTACCCTGCTCGAATTTCAAAAAATTCAACATGATATCACGTTAACTATCTCAATCTAAAGAAAAGAAAGTCGTAGTCTAGCTATAGGGCGATCACGCTTGTTCCAACTCATCAGCCAGGGCTTTTTCCTTCCGAACAGCCTCTAAATGTTGCCACGCTGTCAAAAACAGATTTACAACATCATTATAATCGTTTTGACACTAAATTCGCAAGAAATGGAGACAGATCAATTTTAAAACCTAGAAAGGAAATTATGGGACCCGCGTCTGAAATTTCAAAATTGGCCCCAAAAACTAGTCCAAAACAGCACTCTCTGTATAATTACAATTTAGAAACTCAACTCGGGCTAAGAACACCGAGAAGTGATTACACAACAAAATTCAAAATTTTTGGCTAAATTTTTTTAAAAAAAAAAGGTTGCATCTATAGGTGCAAAATTATTAGAAACAGAGTTTCAAAAGCCAAAACCAACCACCCCACGACGATCCTTACAGACATCCACCCAAAATAGATCCAAAGATCACTGAAAACAGATTCCGATAGCTCAAGTTATCACACCTCAAAGTTTAACCAAAAATTCATCATACAACAGCTAAAAATATGGTTTTACCTTAAACAAAACTCTAAAATTAGGTCTCCGACCTTACCAACATGTTCCTCATGAAATTCCATATGATTTAGCCTCAAGAATCACTACATTCTCCCCTGAAATGCCACTTAATCAACCCCAAAAATTCTCACAATTTCAGCTCAAGAAAATTGCTCAAATCAGCAGCAAAATCATAATTTTAACCTTGAGCGGAGTGCCTATGATCAATTTCGGCACTACCACGACATTCCCCTTGAAATTTTCTTGAACATAGGCTTTTGAACCACTGAATTTTGGCCCAAAATGAGTGAGAACTCCTTAAAAACTCATGCAAGATGTTGTCTTCGTCTCAAGGAAATAAAATATATAGACCACACATATGACCTTCGTGATTGCGATGAACAGTGCTCCACGATCGCAGAGCACAAAGGAAATGGCCTCCAACATCGTGGAGGGTCCCTTCACGTTTGCGAAAGCTTGCTCAGTTAGACCTCCACAATCGCAGACAGGGCCCTGCATTCTTGATGATCACTTGCGGCTCCTGCCCTACGTTTGCTAAAATGTGGGTCACCTGCACCAGAAACTAGTTAAAAAACTGAGTTTTCTAACTCCAAATTTTTTGATGGGGCACTCGAAATTCATTTGGAACTCCGTACACGCAAACGAACCATGCTACCCTATCAAATTCTGCATTATGGATTTGATGACACAGTCAAAATTTTCATACGAAGTCATTACGACTAATTGTGAGTCCCACTCCGACGATCATATTTAGTCAATTTTCACCGAGGGATTTGGAATGAGTCTGGAAGCCTCGAGAGTCTTAGACCAAACTCGACATTCTGGAATTAACCACGCTATCATAATTTTCATTTAGGCAAGTTTTTCAAGAATATTGACCAAAGTTAATTGTTGGCTAGTTCTGAAGGCTAAAATGCAAAACTCGCGGTGCAAACTCAAATCGAAGGTCTTAGTTCTCGAGTCAACCATGCTTTTAACCCAATTTGGCCATTTTGGAGTTGTTAGAACTGTCAGAATTCCGTTTTGAGGTCATTTACCCACATTTTGCACAAAAATCAATTTTTCAAGGTATAAGGCTTTTCAAAACACAGAAAACTGTACAAATCCCTAACAAACGACTAGGTGTGCTGCCAACACCAATAAGTCATAAATGACTTGGAATCACTATAGGAATACTTTAGACAATAGAAATAACGCCATAAAGAAAAAATGACACAGAAGATCATTACAAAAAAGAATCAATTTCTTCTCAAAAATTGTTGTTGAAATTTCACAATATTTTTATATTTCTATAGGCTTTTGCAACAGCGATCTTGGGTCTTGCATTTGTGATGCATTACCTACCTGGTTTTACACGGTCGCATAAGAGGCTTTATCTCAAAAAAATTGAAATCTCAGTTATCCTCAAATGGTGTCAAAATACTCTAGAGCTCCTTTGAAATTTGAACTTGACCAGGTCAACAAGTTCAAAAATATGATACTAGGTATGTGTAATTATAGGAAGTCTCAAATTATGCAACAATACATGAATACTTATTAATCAAAATGCATACAAATTAATCCGGATACTACAGTCCTGGAAAAACTGTTGCTTAGATTGCCAAAATTGGTCCCCAGACTTTACTCCTTATCCAACAAGGTCTCTCCCATCTCCGGGAGATCAGTTGCGATATTCAAATGAGTGGGGCATTACCTTTTGAGCAAAGGGTTTTGCTCTAGATATGCAAAACCATAGCAAGATTTTTCAGTTTGAAAATTTAAAAAATTCGTTCTTTTTACTACCCTTTGAATTTCTCTCTATCTTTTTTTGTGTGGGGTGTTAAATTTTTTGAAGATGGGAAATATATTTGTGAAGAAACCCAAGATCACACAAGTAGATAAAGCAATTCTGTCTTTGAAGACCCAACGGCGTAAGCTTGCCCAGTATCAGCAACAGGTATACCCTTTTATTTTGTGTTATTTGTATCTAACAATTGTTTCATGGGCGAAGCTACATTCGTTCGAGAGGGTGGTCAGATGATCCTACTTTTTCTTTGATATATATCAATTATCACTCAATTGTTTATGGATTCATTGAGAAAGGTTTTACCTTTCTTGTTTTTTTCCTATTTTGTTGTTGTTCTACCTTTGTGTTTATATATAAAGCTTTGTTGTGCTGTTTATTTGGAGTTAAATTATGAAGTTCTTGATACTTCAAACTCTCCAATGCTGTTGATACTAGGTAGATGATCTTCATCTCTTGTATAAAATCATTGCTTGCTGATTTTTAAATTTTTTATTGGTTCTTGAATTTAGTATTCTGGTTTGAATTATTGAATACCTCATTTTTTTCCTGTATACTTCTCAGTTTTCATCACACCCGCGCTATATAAAGATGTATGCATGTATATATGTTTGTATAGATATATATTACACATTTATGTATGCTTGTGTTAGTTGTGAAGTGATGATCAAAAGTTGTGAGTTACTCTTTGGGTTTTACATGCTGAGATATTTACTGTTTACATTGCGAAGCATGCTCCTCTCACCTTGATCACTTCACCTTTAATCTTTTCAAGTTTTACTGAATAGGCACGTTCCTTGAAGTTGGTTCTGTTGATTTTGTTGTTCTCTTTTGTTATTAAGAAACGCGAGTTTGTTACTCTTTCTATTCAAATCCAAAATCTTATGCCCGATGATTAAAAAACCAAAGAATTTCTCAACCTTCTATTTCAGTTCCTGGTTCATCCATGGTTTAACCTTCTATTTAGCTTTTATTTTGTAACGGGCCTTAAGTTTCCTTATAACAACATCGCTACTCATAAGGAGGATGACAAATACTTACTTTTTATAACAACCATCTTATATGTTCTAACAACAGATTGATATATCTCCCTAAACTTGGTGGTAGTGCAGTGGGTTAGGATGTATGTATCCACGAAAAAGTACAACAACAACAACAACAACAACAACAACAACAACATTACCGCAATGCCTCAAAGGCTCTCGCCCATTGCGGGGAAAAAGTACAGAAATGTTAATTTTATTTGAGGTAGGAGAACATTTTGAAGCTCCGGAAAATAGAGATAAGGTGGTTATCCATGAGAACTTAAGTGATGTGCATCTTTATCTAGAATCTTTTTCTTTAGTAAGTGCATTTTCTACAATCTTACACTAAGATAAAAGAATATGTACTGAAAATTTTGGTTTATGACCAGCTACAAGTTCTGTTATTGCTTTTAGTTGGAGGCTGTTATTGAAGCTGAAAAACAAGCTGCAAAGGACTTGCTACATGAAAAGAAGAAAGAGAGAGCCCTTTTAGCATTAAAAAAGAAAAAAGTGCAAGAAGAATTATTAAAGCAAGTTGATGTCTGGCTCATAAATGTTGAGCAGCAAGTAAGCAATTCCTGTTAAATACAGTTCCATGCTCTCTCACAATATTGTAATATTTTCTAAGCATTTTCGTGTGCTTTCTGATTCAGCTTACAAATTTGTGTAGTTGGCAGATATAGAACTAAGAAGCAAGCAAAAGGCTGTGTTCGAGAGTTTGAAATCTGGAAATAATGCAATCAAAGCAATACAAAATGAGATCAATCTAGAGGATGTCCAAAAGTTAATGGATGATACAGCAGAGGCAAAAGCTTATCAAAATGTAAGCTCTTTCACAATTACGGTTCTTCTTAGTCTTGTGGAATTCGGGACTTCATTCATACCCCTAGGTTATAACGTTTGCTCATGCTCATGGTAAAAGATAAAACGAGAAATAAGTAACTTCTGTTTGAAATATTCAGGGTCTACTTTGGGAAAATATTACACTCTAGAGAAGTTCAGTACACTTAATTGTGGAAGTTGAAATGTCAAGGAAATTGTCCATGTGCTGTCATATCTGCATCTCATGATATCCTGTTTCTTTTCAAACTTCGGAAATGTCTAATTTGATTGATATGACATAACTGTAGTAGGAGAAAATGGGCTTACTTGTCGTATTACCTTTTAAAAAGAGTTACTTGCGGTATATAGTAGCAAATTAAGTGATCTGCTATTGCTCTGTGGTTGTTTTTTTGGGTCATAATAGAATTACTTTTTGTCAATGTAAAATTAGGGAAGAGACTTGGGAAGATAAATTAGATAATTTGCTCCTTCCTCGCAATATATGTGAAGCAAACTTCCATTTCTGATGTAAATCCCACTCCTATGTCTTAGTTTACCCCATTTCCATCAAATTTTCTTTTCCCAAAGAGTGTTGTTATTATCATTATGGTCATACACTATGCACCTGTTCTTAAAAGGTCGAAGTACTTTGAACTGTTTGTTGACATGGACATCTATGGTAAAATATCTGGAATTATTTCAATACTGAACCTTCGACATATAAGATTGTCAGAATCAGATTTCTTTAGAAAGAAGATCTTGTCTTATTTTAGCGTACCCCATACCCTTACAATACTTCTGTTATTGGGTTAACCATAAACTTCATTTGTATCTAACAGTTCACATGGCATCATTGAGAATCCATAATGCACTAATGTCCTTGTTGTCTACATGTGGAACTTGATTAAGGAGTAGACCTTTTCATTTACGGATATTCTTTAGTCTAAACAGACTTGTTTCTTTTATTGCATGTTCTTATAATACTGGTAAGGTCCCAACGAGTTGCTTTCCATCAGTCATTTGCACTTACTACCTAACCTTGTGCATAATTTTTGCACGGTCGTATTGTTTGTGGTAAGGTCCTAAGTCGTCGTTCTCAATCAGAGTCATTCAAACTTACTACCTACCAATGCAGATGACCTTTTTCTTTTCTTTTTTTCCTTTTCTTTCCTTTGCTACATTGATAATTTTGATAGATGAAGGCTCATGATTCATGCACTTTGGTCTCACTAGGTGCAATGGATGAAATTCATAATTTCCTAATATGCTTTTTACTGATAAAAAGAAAAATAAGAAAAATCCTATGACGCTTTTTATTGTTGATGGGTTGATTGTTTGGAAGGGAACAATTGCGCTCCTACACTTCAGTTTTCATTTCCTTTTTCCACCTCTATATTGTATGTTTTTTCATCTCTCTTCTCTAAATTACAAAATACTCAGTACGAGAGACAGAAAAATTCTGTTCCGTATGTTCCTGGTGCTGCTTACTTCCTTTTAGTCAATAACCAGAGCTATCTTCAAAGATATCAGTTTACTGCGAAGATCTCCTCTTAAATTCTTTTTATTGATTTACTGCTACGTTTTGCAGGAAATCAATGCAATTCTTGGAGAGAAGCTATCTGCAGAAGATGAAGATGAAGTTTTAGCAGAATTTGAGAATCTGGAATCTCAGGTCTGTTTGCTTTTAGTGCAAGCAATTTCTGTCAAAAAACTCTTATTTATTTTTTTTCCCAAACCACTTCTTTAATAATATTAAAACATTTATTTCCCAACTCCTGTATATAGTTGTATATCACAAAGTAGAGAACCTACAAAAAGATATGACTAAAAAGATTTGATCTTCAATACCAATTGGAACCTCGTGGTTGCACCAAAGGACATTAAAATTAGAGGTTATTCCACAAATCATCAAATGTACAAAATCATTCTCTATCCAAATATAACTCTTTCTTTTCATATAACCTACATGAGCGCTAGCAGGCGTCCCGTAAAAGCAAAATGAATAGTATCTCCTTCATAGTGTCTGCTTGTCTGGCATTTTGCTTTTTGTTTCAAACCATCTCAAAGCCTCTCACTACGAGTGCTTAGCTAGCTAGCTACAGGGGCTAAGTTAGATTCAAGAAAAGGAGTTCAGTTGAATCCTCTTCGCCAATAAATGATACTCCCTTAGGTCATTTTATGTAGCACCCTTTGACTTGGCATAGTGTTTGAGGAAAAAAAGACCTTTGAAACTTGTTGTCTAAAATAATTCTTAAATATTTGTGTGGCTGAGAATCATTTCATTAAGGGTAAAAGTGGGATTTTAAAGTTGAATTGTTTCCAATTAGAGTAAGGTGACATGGGACGGACTAAAAAGGAAAGGGTGCCACATAAAATGGGACAGACGAAGTACTATGCTAATAGGGCAAAAACAATTTTTGTGTGGTATATAAAGTGTGAATCCCTTTGACATAAGGGAAGATTCTAGTATGGCGTCAAAGGGGATTCACAAATTTCTTTAGGCCATAGGTTTTAATTCTCGTTATGGCTCTAATAATTTTTTTGAATCCCCTTATATTTATCCTTGACTCACCACTGGCTAGCTGGTAATGGAGAAGGAGGTGATCCACATCCTTGCTCTGTTAGTTTCTCGTGTTATTGCACATAAAACACCAATGTAGGTAATCCATCTCTTCCTCAAGTTATCCACTGTCAAGGTCGCTCTGCTTGCCACCAGCCAAACTAAAAGGCACACCTTTCTTGCATCCTGGATATTCATTACGGATAGGTACGTTGGAGCTGGATCCTCCCTAATTAAAATCTTACTGTAATAGGACTTCACCAACAATCCACTACTCCCCAACCAGCACCTCCATAAATCTCAGTTCTCAAGGATATATAATTTTTTATGACATTTCAATCAGGCTTTAGATTCGTGTTTCTCCCATTCTTGAAGGTTCCTATGAATGTGTAGGTCCCAAAGAGCACCTCCCTCTAATAGTGCCTTTTTACCTGCTGGATTGTTATATCCTTTTGGCTAGGGACTTGGTGATGTTTGGGAGTGAGTCTAGAATTGCTATTCCATGCTGTTTGTGCTTCTAAAATTGATCTTGCTCCCATTCCTGCCCAAAATGTGATGTTGCCGATAAACGCTTCTATCCATTCATAATGTTCCTTCAAAGGCCTCACTCAAAAAAGGCAACAAATGTTTTTGGACTCCGAAGCCCCTTCTATGATTCCATATTTCTCCGTTATCACCTCATTCCGAAGACAAAGAAGTAACTAACAAGACCTTCGCCTTTTATCTATCTGCACAGATGCCTTTACTTCTGTGTGCTTCCCTGCCCCTAATCTCCAGTCTCCACATACACTTTCCAAACAAGGCCATGTTATAAACATGGGAATCTCACCCAATGACCTCCTATCTCTTAAGGGTCATAATTGCCTACCAATTTACTAAATGACACTTACTGGCTTCAAATTCTTTACAAAGTCCCTTTTGTAATCTTCCAAGTTAGTATGTCATATTAGTTGGTGCCTTGTGCTTATAGCAGAGACATGAAATACGTGGAATTTCTTGGAAATATGCGCTTTATGAGAACTTCTTTTCCTATTTTTAGAAAAATTTCCTTTGTCATCCTATGAACCTTTTCTCTGCCTTTTCTACTACCTAGATGATATTGTTTGGTCCTTGTTGGACAAACCCAAAACACAAATCAAGATAAGTGGAGGGGAGATCTTTGACACTGCAATTAGCACATGGGTAAAGTTCTCAATATTGTGCACTTCTCCCATTGGGATAATCTTGCGTTTCCTAAGGCTTATCTTGAGACTTGAAACTACCTAAAACCACGAAAGAACTTGCCTTAAGTAGCTGATTCCTGTTTGCTTTGCAAAAACCCAAGGCATTGCAGGTGCCTGCAACCTGTTTCAAGTATTCCAGTTGATTTCCTGTTTTCTTCACAAAAACCTAAAGAGAGGTAAGTAACCCTCACAGCACATTATCCCCGATTTTTGTAGAGATACCCTTCAAGTAGAAGACTGCTATAACTTTACCTATCATCTTCTATAGCCAATGTGAACAACATGAGAGCTAACTGGTCCTCTTGTCTCAAACCTCTGGAAGTGCCAAAATATCATGTACGATGCAGTTCACCAGCGCTGAGTATTTAACTATAATACGAAGAATCTGATCCACTTCTCCCCCCGTCCCCAAAACTTATCTTCCACATTATGAAGTCCAGGAACTCCTGGTCAATGTAATCATCAGCCTTATGTGGATCAAGCTTACATGAAGTTCCAAACTCTCCCTTGCTTTATCTGGAGTAGACCTTTTCATTAGCCACCAAAGTCTCATCTAAGATTTGTCATCCTTTCAGTATGCTTCCTGCGAAGTACATATTGTCTCGTCGAACACCTTGTTTAGACTATTGGAAAGTACCTTAGAGATTTTCTTATAGATGCTTCTCACTAGGCTAATAGATCCATAATCCTTAATGCCTGTAGCTCCCTCCCTTTTTATATAATGATTATGAATGATGCATTCAGGCTTTTTCCAAGTTCTTTGATCTCCTGAAACATAATAGTGGTCTCTTTCACCTCTCCCTCGAACATGCTCCATCACTGTTGAAACTAGGCAGAGGCAAGCAATATAGTCCTTGGGGCCTTGTCATTTGCAAGATTTTGAACCACGTTCCATACCTCTTGTTTCCCTTATTGTCCTTTCCTTATCCTTCTTATTTGGCTGAACTATAGACTTCCCGACATAAGCCTTAAGCTACTTTCTCTTGAAATTATCACTTGTGGTACCCACCATTACATCTTTTTTACCTCCTCTTCATTAAAAGTTCACCCTGTCCAGTTTCATTGAGTTTATGAAATTTCTCGTTTCTTGTAAGCTATCCTCTGGAAAGAAATTTGTATTAAGAGTTTCCTTTTCTCAGCCACATTACCCTCGAAATTTGGCTCCAACTATTTTCTCTGCATCCCCCACCCCCAAACCCAAATTATTTGTAATTTCCCCTTACACCTCTACTCTCCTGAAACATCCATGCTCCTTACCCTTGTGTCCCCCTTTTAGCTCCTCCATCTTTTGAGTGAGTTGAAATGTCAGTTTTTCCATTACCTTGTAGCTATTTCACCATGCTTATTATGTTTATGATATTTACCTGTTTTTACCACATTCTTTCTAATTTGGAAGGGACTCTCATGCTTGTATCTCTGCTTCCGTCTAGAGTGATAATAAGCAATCGAGGTCAGCTAGTCAATAGAATTTTGCTGCACATTTAGTTTGATCATGTGCCTATAAGAATCTGTGAAGTGTTGATCTTGGTGCTGAGTGTTCAGTCTTGATCCGTTTGAATTCTTTCCCCTGTTGATGGGGAGGATCAACAAGAAGATAAATACGCTTGAAATCCTCTATTACCCTAGTCACCATCCTCCATCTCATCCTCTCCTGTGTAAACCTTATATTATTGAAATTCCCTCGTAACACCCAAGGGATATCACAAGAAGTAATTCTTCATGACAAGTTTCATATGATAACACGAACTATGGTTTTCTTTTTCTTATTTCAAGATTCAAGCATCAAAAGTTGATAGCAAAGCCTTTGTTCTGCACATTTGGTGTAAATCATTATAGGTTGTGGATTGTCTTTCCCCCAAAAAGCCCCAGTAAAGAAAAGCTCTAAGTGAGAAAAACCTAAAGAGAAACATGCAAGTAGAAATTCTAGGTCAGTACGGTGTAGAATTGTTACAGGCTTCGGTATATACAAGTTACTAGGAAATAAGATTAGATTCTGAACGAGAGAGCCGTGACATAACTGGTAAAGTTGCTGCAATGTCACTGGGTCATGAGTTCGATCTCAAACTTGAGTTGTGGAAACAGCCTCTTGCAGAATTGCAAGGTAAGGTTACATACGATAGACTCTTGTAGTCCGGCCCTACCCGGAACCCATGCATAGCGGGAGCTTAGTGCACCAAGCTGCCTCTCAGCTGATCATTTTCTCTTTCCACTTTCCCATTTTCCAGCTGGAACGTCATTCCATCTCTACCTGGATTATTGACATTTCCTTGACGACTAAAATTCTTTTGTAGTTAACTGTGAAAGATCTGCCTGAAGTTCCTTCTGTCGTACCACTTGCTGAAAATGTAGATGAGGAATTGGATCTTCCTGATGTACCTACAAAAACTCCAGTCATTGCAGATGCTGTTAATGATGATGCTCAAGATACTTCAGCTGGGATTACTGAGCGAAAGAAAGGTTTTTCTATTTCTCTTGTTTATAT
>JAABOM020060702.1:0-11659 GCA_011800125.2 Solanum clarkiae
CCACCCCAGGGAATTCAGTTGGTTAATTACTTAAATTGCTTGTTTGTGAATACTTATGAGTCTATATATTCCCTGTAGAATTCGACCCTAACCTAGGTTAGGTTTTATATTTGACAATGGTCACTTCATCCTCTAAAAAGGAGGTGTAACTGAGGCGTGATCACAACTCTCCCCCTTGAAATAAAGCAGATTCCCGTCGATCCAATACTGTCTATCTGTTCCCTCTTTCACTTGATCCATTAACTTAACATATGATGAACCATATCAAGCACCTAACTTAATGTTATCAAGAAAATCATATTGAAGTCTAGTAATTGCTATAAACAGTAGCAAATACCTCTTTGCGACTCAATGCATCAGTCACTTGGTTTTGCTTCCCTGTTTATAAATCCACACAAAGTCATATTCTGCCAATGTCTCTTGCAATCTTGCCTGCTTCGAACTCAATTTTAGTTGAGTTATGAAGTAATTATTAGTCATATTATTCAGTTTATGCAAATACCTCTTTGCAACTCAATGCATCGGTCACTTAGTTTTGCTTCCCTATATATATATATCTATATCCACACAAAGTCATATTCTTCCAATGTCTCTTGCCATCTTGCTTGCTTCTAACTCAATTTCATTTGACTTATGAAGTAATTATTAGTCACATTATTCATCTTGACCATGAACTTTGTTCCTAGGAAGTACACCCTCTATGTTTGCATACAAGAGTGTTGCCACTATCTCTTTTTCATGGGAAAAATACCTTTGCTCCATTGGATTCAATTCCCGTCTTTCAAATAAAATGATTATTTTGCACTAGCAAACCCCCAACAGCATAATCAAAGGCATATGTGCACTTCAAATGGTTGACCACCGTCAGGCAACCACAGTATTGGTTCAGAACTAATGGCCTTCTTCAAGAAGATGAAAGCCTTTTTATCTTGCATTGATCATGCCTATTTCACATTCTTCTTAAGCAAATATGTCAATCGTCCATCCTTTTTCAAATAGCCAATAATAAATTTTTTATTATAGTTTGTTAGTCCTAAGAATGATCTTAGTTTCTTAACCCCAAGGGTGCCTACCATTCTACTATTACTTGCACTTTCTTAGGGTCCATGCATACTTGGTTTTCACTAACCAAATGGCCAAGAAACTTGATTTCGCAACTAGAAAATTCGTATATTTCCATCTTGACATAGAGTTAATACTCTCTAAGTCTTTGCAAAACCTTCCTCAAATGCAGCAAATGATCTTCTAAAGTGCTACTATATATGACCCTTTCATCAAAGAAGACTACTACAAAGTGATCAAGATAATCATAAAGAACATTGTTCATTAAGCTGCAGAATGTAGCTGAGGTATTAGTCAACCCAAATGGCATTACAATGAATTCATAACTACCATATCTAGTCATACAAGTGGTCTTTCGAGCATCCTCCTTGGCTATGTGAATTTGCCAACAGCCAAACCTTAAGTCTAACTTAGAAAAGAAACTAGCCTTAGACAGCCTATCCAGCAAGTCTTGAACCAGCGACACCAGATACTTGTTCTTCACAAAGTGTAAAAGTCAACACATCCTAAGATTACCATCTAAATGTTACTGAAACACAATAGGAGCACCAAATAGAGCCTTGGGAGGTTGAATCATGCTAGCATTAAGCAACTCAAACAATTTCTTCCTCAATTCAGCCAACTCCATTGGAGACATACAATAAGGAGGTCGTCCCAATGGCACTGATCCAGGAATCAGTCCAATCCTGTGATCAATTTCCTTCCTTGGAGGCAAATCTTTTAGAAGTTATGGAGAAGTCACATCCTTGGATTTCATTCAGCAACTTAAAAACATCATCATGAACTTTGATTTGCACATCTGGTTTTACTTCCACCAAAGCGGCAAGATATGCAG
Source organism: Solanum clarkiae (assembly GCA_011800125.2). Lineage (NCBI taxonomy): Eukaryota > Viridiplantae > Streptophyta > Magnoliopsida > Solanales > Solanaceae > Solanum > Solanum clarkiae. The sequence goes on from JAABOM020060702.1 coordinate 1,898, forward strand.
GTTCACCTCTCTTCAAGCTCTTATTGACACCAATAGTCAATAGTAATGAAATAGTTTCTATATTCTTTTTATCTTTTCAGCAAAAAGATTGATTCCCTTCACAAATCCAGGGCCTTTCTCACCCTTGAACATAAGACCATCCCAATGAGAAATTGGGGTAACGTTGAAATTCCTCATTAATCCAATTTCCAACAGAATATTGAAGTCATCAAGTGGTACCAAAGTATGCACACCAAACTAGTGCCTAATTTAGAGAACATTTGCTGCCATAGCCTGGTTATGCAGTAGATTTGACAACCTTCATCTTTATTGGAGAATTTGTCACTTTCAGCCCATATTCTTTTATGATCTTTGAAGCCACAAAAGTATGAGTAGCACCAAAGTCTACTACAGCAACCACATTTTTGTCCCCAATTTTCATATCAACATATATCAAAGTACTATAAGCATCAGACAAGTTTATAGAATCAACAACACTTACATAGGAAACATCCTTCGTGGAATTCCCCTCATCTATGTCCATCCCTCCAACACTAGACAGAGTTTTGATCAAATGCAGTAGGTTAACATATGCAATAATTTCCTATCCATTCTCACTTTTTTGCTTCTCTTCCTTAGCCAGAAGTGCATTGATCTTTCCTTGCTTTGGTCAATTCCTTGCTTGATGCCCTTGTTTCTAGCAAGTTTAGCAAACTATTTCCCTACCTTGTTTGTTTTGACTAAATGAACCAGTATCTACTTTTCCTTTGCCTTTGTCATTTCCTTTCAGCCTTCATTTGTCTTTCTTTTAGTCCTTGCCCTTCTCCTTCTTCTTTGTCTTAGAAGAGTGAGATGGGTCAATGGTAACAAAGTTTGACGAAAAATTGATCAAGGCTAGGTGGATCATGCACTTTCTACCTGCGCAACTCATTCTGTGCCCACCCTTGCTCTCCAGAAATAAAATTGTGTAGCTTATCCTTATTTGACATGTTTTGAATGTCTAACAATAGTGACAATTTCTTTTACATAATCTCGTATAGATCCCACTTGCTTCAAATGTTTTATCCTTTCCCTAGAAACCCAAGATGAGTTACTTGGAAGGAATTTCTCACAAAGGGTACCTCTCAACTGCACCCAGGTATTAACCTTCGGCAAGTTTGCACTACCATCATCAGCACACTTAGTCTGCCACCAAAGAACTGCATCCCTAGAAAGTAGTAAACTACCATGGTTAACTTATCTTTTTCAGGGAGGTGGGCAGTAGCAAAATAATTTTCCAAGTCCCATAGGAAGTTTTCTAGCTCTTTGTCCTTACACACACCATCAAATAGTTTTGGTTCTAGAATTTTGATCTTCGCATGTTCTTCGCCTCCCCAGGGCAGATTTGCAACAACCCAACAGAGAACATTCACCTCTATTTGTATATCTTCCTTTTCCTTCTTAAGGCCCTTAGTTTGTGCACCTAAGTCATGAAAAGCCTGCAATTTGGCCAACTGGACACCAACAACACCATGATAGGCATACGTAGTGGCATTTATGCCCTGAGTTTGTGTCAGGACATCTAATATGGCCTCATCATAGTCTACCATGCCTAGTATCGCTTCTAGTCCTGCAACTTCTCATGTAATTTATTATAAGTACTTTTTCCTACCATTTTCGTGTTGAAATGACCTTTGCTTTGATACCAATTGTTATGGGATCAACCATTGCAATCTAACCCACTTAGGCAGCCTAGCACCCTTAGGCTCAACCTTTTTTTCCTCACTTTTGATCTAGTCCAATATAGAACAATGACTATGAATTAAAAAACACATGCACATACAAGAACAAGTCCCAACTTGTATTTAACTCGTGCCATAAAGAAGAACACAAAACACTTAGCCTCACAAAATTCTTCTAAGATAACACACTACCTATGACTAGTCTACCTGTTCCTTTAAATAGGGTACACTACCCAATTATGTGATTGCCAAGTTTGTTGACATCCCCAACTGATAAGCCAATCCAAAATTTGAATTTACAAGTTTATCTAAACATGCTGACAAGTCCTAAACGGCTAGAAACTGCCAAAACCCCCAACTGCCGTGCATGTGTAAGGCACACATGGGCAACCTTCAATGTTTAGTTCCAACACAGTGCCTTGGCACCTAGATTCTCTCCCTTCCCACGTGCTTGTGCAATTACCATACCCCTCACACGTGTCTGTGCCATGACATAGGTCTTGCTGACACAACTTGCCATTGTGTTCTGGTTTCGTGTGTTGTTGCCCTTGTTTAGCACTTAGCCTCAAACTCTTTTGGCCACAACCATGCAACATCATAGAGTCATTTTGTCTTAGCTTTCCCAGCCCTTGTCATGCCTTAGCCACATCTTACCTTGCATGCCCTGGCCATGCTAATGCCAAGGTCTTCCTTCACTTAAACTTAACCTTGACTGAAGTTATGGGTCCTTGACTAGATTCATCAGGTAAATCCCTAGCCAAACCCGGCCACTCGAACCATCAAGCTGAGGGTGTGATGCTTGGCTTGTATGAGACTATGCTTCTGCTTGCTTACTTTTTAAGTTGCTTATTTACCTTATATATGCTTATTGTATTAACAAGAGGCTTGGATGGACTCCTTCGAGTTTCAATTCGTCATTTCAAGACGAGGCCCTAGGTTTGGGTCGTGAGAAAAATACCCCTCTTCCTAACAGAAATAGAAAGGGCCAAAAATACCCTTTAACTATTAGAAATGGAGCAAAAGTGCTCCCTTAGTTTTTGGCTAAAAAAATAAATCCTTTGTTAAAATATTAAAATTTATTTAAAATATCTCTCTTCTATTAAAAATTTAACCCCATTCTTACTATATTAAAACAACATTGGTTTATAATTGCAATTGCATTTTATCTTGAAATGATAATTTATGTTGATTGTGCTACATGAATAACATGATCTCAAATAATTTCTACACAAGTTTTGTGGGTTCCAGAAATTCACATAGTTGGATTCCATTAAACTTGAGAAACTGATTCGAGAAGGAGGAAACAATTATAACAAGGATGGTTCAATGTTATCACTTAGAGATCAACTTGTTGGGATGTTTGCAAGTGAAATTACTATCCCTTTTGACATGAAAAGGCTAGTCTCAAACCTAATATCCTAGGAGAAAATAGTTTTGGTCCATAGGAGTTCCACATGGACTGGTCATGTGGCATTTTTTTATCCACATATTATGCATGGTATCATTTGATTAGAGAGGAATTATTTTTTGTAAAATTTTAAAGAAAAGATATTTTTGAATCAAAATCTAACCAAGGGGTATTTTTGCTCTATATCGGATAGTTTGAGATTATTTTTCGCCTTTTTCATTTTCGTGGAGAGAGGAATATTTTTGAATGAAAATTTTTATTTAGGGATATTGTTATGCCAAAATATAAGAAAGAGTATTTTTTTCTCAATTTAAAGTACTCCCTCCGGTCCTTTTTGTCTGTTATCGTTACTGTAAATAAATGGTCCTTAATATATGTCATTTTACAAAATCAATGCATAAATGAAATTGTTCTATCTATTTTACCCTTGATAGTTAATGAGCTTTGAAAAGATATATATGTATCATGCCTCAAAAGGGTACCCTAAACGTAGCTAGCACTCACAGACTATTGCTAGTCCCAAAGAAAACTACTTGGGTTTATTACATTTGTTCCTTCGACATAACTAACCAATCAACGAAAGACTAAAGATAATAAATAGTGTACATTCTAAGTCTCAGAAATCATATCAATAAAATAGGTTAGTATGAGAGAAACGAGCTCAACATAATCTGCAATCAACAACTCGACTCTAGTGTATGAGGCCTCTATCACTATCAATTGGTGCCAATGACAAATCCATGGCTACCTCAACTTAAAAGTAAAACTAGTCTAAAGTCCAATTCTAAAGCTAGATGAAAATAAAATGAGGATCCTCCAAATAAAGGAGGTTGACCAACTCAGTTGACTGTCATAGATCCTCATTAGTGCGTTAATTGACGATCTCTAGTACATGTCTTTGCATCATGAAATGATGTAGTCCAAATGGATGTCAGTATGTGCAATGTACGAGTATGTAAAATTGTTGAATGAAAGAGATAGAGGTAGAATAATATGGAATAACATCAACTCAGAAAATACACAATTAGAATGTCAAATGTTTATCTAAAGCAAGAACAAAGAATAGACAATAACCAATCAATACCAATCCAATCCAATCTAATGAAATAAGAGTACTATCAGTGTAAAACCTATCTGGGAGTTTCTCTTATCTGGCAATAATCACTTATAAGCCAGTGATTGTACAACAATGCTATAGTTGTTTCCACAACCATTCAATACCTTGCCGAGGGAAGAATGAATCGAATCCATGATCAATCCATCCAATCAACCAATCAAGTTCTATTATTTCAGGACAATAAAATGGGGACATCCGACTTAATGGATTTAGTCCTTAAAATAGGAACTTGTCTAACTTTAATGGACTTAGTCTACTACTACATTTGGCAATGTAGTTATTGAGTTCGAGTGGGACTTACTCTCACTAAATTTGGTGCTCAATACTATGCCCAAGACTTAATCCTCATAAACAATCCATCTCAATCAATCATCTCAATTAGTCTCATAAGGACTCTCATCATCATCTCATTAGCTCTATCTCAATTGGGCCTTCTGGCCTATTATATCAATTATCTCATCAACTCAACTCTCATTTAACAACTCAACGGCTTAGATCAATTATTTAAAAGAAGTCAATTAGACCAATCTCTAGAGTTCATTTATAAATACTCACAGGACCATCATGTTCTATCAATCTATCGTCATGCTTATATCACAATCAAAATCAACATTCTCAAGTCAGGGCTCTAGACACGATCCTTAGGTTCATTCATGCATCCTTTTATAATGTAATATGTAAGGTTTGTAAAATAATTCATGTAAAAGCATTTATTCTATAAATCAAGTATATGATGATAATCAATCATGTAATATACATAAATAAATATATATTTATCAATATATATATATAGCTATAAGTAAACCTTTAAGAAAACATACATAGAAGCCCAATACTTTCACACTCATTCTATTACCATTGATAGGAGCATATGAAAGAACAATTTCATGCTATAGTTAAGCATTACATCCCTGGTATCGAGATTGACAATCAACTTTGCAAGAAGTTAGTCTTGATCCTCTGAACCCTAGCTCTTTCTCCTCTTCTTCACTCAAAGTCTCTACTTAGTTTTTGCGTAAGGGACTTCAGAATGGGTTTTGGAACCCTTTTTAGATCAAAATTGACTTATTTTAGTCATGGGTTAAGTTTAGAAGGGGTGGATAAACATCTGGAATGCCCCTCAAAAGATTAAGAATTTTGAATTTTGCTGGAACATGTCGTGCGACCAGGACTGTGACACAGACCCGACGTCTACTTATGCATTTTCTTTCAAAAATTTTCTGATAGATTTTCTAATCCCATAGAAAATAGTAGAACCATAGTTAAGCGCAAAGCTGCAACAAGTTCGCGTCATGGACATGTCGTGCACTCTTTCTGGAACTACATTTTCGCATCAGAAAATTATCTTTTGATCCAGTTGCTGTGAAAATCAATCGAGACTATCCTCCCATATAATTTTTCATGCTGAACGCATTTTCACCCTCGAATTTGCCATTGGAGTTTGGAAAAATATGTTATGCGAACATCTCTCATCTAGGAGTATTTTGGTAATTTTATCAAGTGTTACATTATCTCCCCCTTGGGAACATTCATCCTCGAATAATTAGTAACTATGAGCAAACTCATAGCATGAATCAAACAATTGAGACTCTATCAGATCAACGAATCACAATCAACCGATCACCATCCTACCTATCAGCCAATCTGGACAGTGACAAATCACTCAGAATAGACAAATCAATTCAGATCAAAAGTAGAGACATTCCTTAGACATTCCCACTATCAAGCACGAATGGAACATCAGGACTCAATCAATTTGAATCATTTGGACACCTCGACAATTAATTATTCGAACTCAAGAAGGAAGTCATCAACTTTAATCAAGAATGGAACCATCGTGGTAAATAAGACCCCATGAGTAACTCTCTGACTTAGCACCTCATCTCAGTTGTACTCCTTTTCATAGAACTACACTTCGTCAATTCAAACTCATAGCTCTTATTCAACACCCTACCTAAGCACATCCTCCTTTTCCATTTCAAGCCTACTTCTAAGCCTCAAGGCACTATTCTCAAGATGATCATACACATCCAAAGTTAATCCTTAAAACTCAAGCTCTATACTTTCGCAGGGACTTTCATTAAGAAAATACTACTTCTTCTCACTATTCTAACACATATACTCGGAATACTTATTCAACAGTCATTAATAGACTTATTTAATTACTCATATAATGACAACAACACATTCACACCTATCACTCTAACCACTTCAACTATATCTAAGAACTATCTAGCCTATTTAGCACTTCCATCTCCACTATTGAATGAGTTCTCACTCAAAGATACAACAACATACTCTTACCTAGAGACACTCCAAATTATTCTTACCTATTTATTGCACATCATAAGGTTTCATCTCCCCCCTCTCCCCTATCTCTACCCTTATATGACACAAGTACAACACTGCTATCGCAATAAGGATACATTCATTCCTCCTCATCTACCCTCACTTTTGGTCTACTACCATCAAAATCACTATCTAGACCTGAAGAAACTCAATATCTCCTCCTTAATTTGGCGAAATACAGAACTACAACCTCTCCACACAAGAGTAAGCATGATTATACATCTAAAACTCAATCCTCTAAATCCTACTATCGATAGTGGCATAACAAGCCTAAGGCCAATCCATACCTCTATGATGGATGAGAATGATACAATCACTATTAGCTCACTCAATTAGGATAAACTCATTAACAAGGGGAACGTACCAAAAGATGTGGCACCTTAATCATACAAATCATAGCTATCGTAGGGAAGGACTCAAAACATATCAATGACATCATCTGGTGGATTCTCCTATTCTTTGCAACTTTTCATGGCATGCAACCAATTTGTACCCGAAGTAGTACCCCTATGATCCCCTCTAGTTGGTGGTGCTGGCATAGAAGATTGCACTTTGTTGGACCACATTGGACATTCCCTCTGTAGGCGATCCATTTGGGCACACTTGTAATATCCAGTACTCTTTCCACGACATTCTCCCAAGTGAAGTTTGCCACATGTTCCACAAGGTGTCTTTCTTATGAACATCAGGCCATACTAGTATATGATTGAGATCCCTGAGCTCTAATATTATAAGACCCCTATCCATTCCTAGGTGCAGGCACACCAGTAGATGCAGGCCCTGTTTGAAAGCGGCTCTCATTCCCATTCTCTTTCTTACCATCCTCATGGTTGGACGTCTTTGCTTTCTTATTTCTGTACTCTTCTCTGTCCTGTTGCCTCTCCTCATCAGTTTACTATGCATAAGTCATCAATATTCCTAACATTTTTATCACTCATAAGCATAGCTCCCTTTCCATTTTCTTTGGCCTTTTGTTCAGCCCATCAATATACAACCCCATTCTCTCTCTCATATCTGTAACTATATTCGGAGTATAGTAAGATAGTTGGGTGAACTTAAGTCTATATTCTTGCATAGTCATGGGGCCCTATTTATGATTCAAGAACTTTGTTATCTCGGCCTCCCTGAACTCTCTTGGAAAGTAGTGCCCCAAGAATGTTTCCTCAAATGTTGTCCAAGTTAGAACTGGGACTCCCTCTCCTATGTTCTTCTTCCAATGGTCAAACTATGGCCTGGCAACACCTTTGAGTTGGTAGGCAACTAACTCAACTCTATCAACATCGGCTTGCATCACCTAAAACATGTTTTGGAGCTCATTAATGTAATTCTCTAGGTCTTCATTTGGTGTAGAACCTGTGAACTCAAGTGGGTTCGTCATCAATAACTCATGAACCCTAGATGTATTTGGAGCATTCTGTATGCCTACTCCCTGTATAATGACCAGTGCTATCACAGCCTGGGCTAAGGTTTGGATAGCCTGGTGAAGCTCAGCATTTGAGATGTTTGCTTATGGTGGCTGTTCAAGGACGACAGCCTATGGGTTCATCCTGATTTTGGGTTCATGTTGGTTAGCATTCTGTCTGGATGCCCTCTTCCACTAAAGTCTCTTTATGGAGGCATGATCACAATTCTGCAAATGTGTAAAACACGAATTAGAAGAGAGATTTTATAGAGTTTAACTCTATCACATGAATTGGAATAAGAAAGAAGTGTAATCATTTCTAATGTCTTATAACATCTTGCTTATAAAGTGTGGTGCACAACACACCTATAAAAAAGACTCTACCAGACATGACTTTATAGACTCCCTAGGATACTTGAACTCTATGCCCTGATACCAAGTTTATCACACCTAGGGAAGGTACCCTAGACATGGCCAACAGTAGGAGATTATTGCTAGTCCCCAAGTGAACCACTTGGACTCATCGCATTTATTCCTTCAACATAACTAACCAATCAGCGGAAGACTAAAGATAATAAATAGTAGACATTCTAAGTCTCAGAAATCATATTAATAAAATAGGCTAGTATGAAAGAAAATAGCTCAACATAATCTCAAATCAACAACTTGAGTCTAGTCTATGAAGCTTTTATCACTATCAATTGGTGCCAATGCCAAACCCATGGCTACCTCAACTCAAAAGTAAAGATAGTATAAAGTCTGACTCTAATAGCTAGATGAAAAATAAAAGAGGATCCTCCTAATTAAAGGAGGCTCACCAACTCAGCTGACTGCAATAGATCCTCAACAGTGCCTCAATTGACGATCTCTAGTACATGTCTCCGCATCATGAAAGGATACAGTCCAAATGGACGTCAGTACAAGGAATGTACGAGTATGTAAAATGGCTGAATGAAATAGATAGGTAGAATAATATGGAATAACATCAACTCAAAAAATATTAAATCACAATATCAAATGTATACCTAGAGCAAGAGTAAAGAATAGACAATGGCCAATCAATATCAATCCAATCCAATCAGAGTATTATCATTGTAGAACCTATCTAGGAGTTTCTCTTATATGATAACAATCACTTATGAGCCAGTGATTGTACAACAATCACGCTGATATTGCCACAGTCGTTTAATACCTTGCCGAGGTAAGAATAAATTGAATCCATAATCAATCAGGAAAATCAACCAATCAAGTCCTATTATTTCAGGATAATAAAATGGGGATAGGTTCAACTTTAACAGACTTAGTCCTTAAAATAGTAACTTGTCCGACTTTAACAAACTTAGTCCACTCTTGCGCTTGGTGAGGTAGTTATTGAGTTCGAGTGTGACTTACTCTCACTAAATTCAGTGCTCGATATTCTGCCAAAGAGTCAATGTTCATAAATAATCCATCACAATCAACCATCTCAATTAGTCTAATAAGGACTCTCATCATCATCTCATTAGCTCTATCTCAGTTGGGCCTTTCGACCTATCATATCAATCATCTCATCAACTCAATTCTCATTTAATGACTCAAGGGCTTAGATCAATCATTAAGAGGAAGTCAATTAGACCAATCTCTAGAGTTCACACTTATGAAGACTCCCGAGATCATCAAGTTCAACCAATCTATCATCATGCTCATATCACGATCATAATCAACATTCTCAAGTCAGGGCTCTAAACTCAATCTCTAGGTTCATTCACGCATCCTTTTACAAAGTAATATGTAGGGTTTGTAAAAT
>JAABOM020060703.1:0-11659 GCA_011800125.2 Solanum clarkiae
ACTTGAATTAGTTTCATCTCTTACCAAAACAATATACCTTCTTCCACAGACAAGATGGGTGGCAGAAGTAGCATAACTCATAGTCCATAGCCAAATAGACATAGACATCCTCATTGCAGTTGTATTATAGTCATTTGTCTTACATATCTACTCTAAGAAGACTGAGAAGAGATCCTGATTTCAATGAACACAATGTCATCCTCTGTCTCATTTTCAGATGTGACAACTAGAAATCCATAATTATTACACTAATAGCATAGTCATTCCTCTAACGATGTTATACCACATAGGCCTTCCTCGGGTGATATAAGATAGTCACATCATAACCCTTTAGAAGCTCAATCCACCTCCTCTTCCTCAATTTAGGTTCTTCTTGCTGAAGATGTATTACAAACTATGATGATCAGTGAAAATGTCACAATGTGTAGTATATAGGTAGTGCCTTTTTAGATTCAACACAAATACAATCGCTTCTAGCTGTGACTAATGGGTAGGATAGTTCTTCTCCTGAACCTTCAACTGTCTAAGAGCATAAGCTGCCACTTTACCCTTTTTGCACCAAAACTCCACCCAAACCAACTCTAAGTGCATCACATCAGACTATGAAATCAACACCTTTCTCTAGCGACGTCAAAATTAGATCTGTAGATAACAAATATTTGAGCTGTCGAAAGCTGTCCTCCCACTCCTCCGACCACAAGAACAGAGTATTCTTCTAAGTGAGCCTGATCAATAGGGTTGCTATAGAAGAGAAGAATGAGTCACTTGTAATAACCTGCTAGGCCCACCAAACAACGAATATCATGCCACCGCATTTGGGCGAAACTCGCATTTGAATAAACTTGGCACATAACCTCTCCCCTCTAAGACGTTAAAGCACAACCCTCAAGTGTCGTTTATGATCCTCTTTGGTATTGGAGTGCTCCAATATATCATCAATGAAAACAAAAACAAGGAACCCAAACATAGTTGGAATACACCATTCATCTACTCCCTAAATGCGGCTAGGCACTAGTCATCCCAAAGGACATCACAAATGACTCATAGTGCCCACATCTCGTCCGAACAACTATGTTAGGAATATCAGAAGCTCAGATGTGTAGCTGATGATGTTCGAATCTCAAATCAATTTTGAAAAATATGGTTGCACCCTGAAGCTGGTCAAAAGTCATCCATTATAGAGAGAGGATACTTGTTCTTTACTGTTACTTTGTTCAACTGTCCGTAATCAATACACATTCTCATAGAATTATCATTTCCCTATCAAACAAAACAGAGCACCCCATGGAGATACACTCCGACGTATGATCCACTAACTCAAGAGATCTTGAAGTTGCTCCCTAAGCTCTTTCAATTCAATCACGTCATCCAAAACCTTAGCCCTGGACATACCTCATCTAGTTTCATCTACACCCAATCCATTTCAAATTAAAGAAAAATCCAATGTTTACCACATATCCATATCTTAAACTCATAACCTCTAAGCTTGGTCGAATTTCAAACCATGCAATGTATCGAGACCCACAATAACTACGCACGATATGAACAAAAAGAACAATAGAAAATTTCCTAACATTCTCCGTAGCCTCCCAAGGATAAGTAACAGATGTCTCCGCACCGATCCTTAAGACTCTACTCGAGTGGGCTTGTACACATATGAGACCTATGAACCTGGGGATCTGATACCAACTGTCAAGACCCAAAAATGGGCGTGATGGCACTCACCTAACCCACCAAGGCGAGTCAGCCTAACACTTAATAATCCAAACGTAACAATAATTGCGGAAGATGAATAGAATAATACAACAGTTAATCATATGAATACCAAACTACAACTATCCTCAGAGACTGGTGTCACATGTACAAGACTCTAAATATAGAATTCTTAAATAAAATACATGTCTCAAATGTCTAGTTCTCAAATAGAACATAATATAATAATGAATTCCTTGAAGGTCTGCTGAAGACATGAGCAACTACCTTAAGAATATTCCAGAAGCTCGATCCTGTAATGAGAAAAGTCTGACCAGAGGGATTGGGCTCGCATCCTACAAAATGTAGCAAGGGGTAAGATCCAAACACACGGTACTCAGCAAGTGAACTACTAAACACCAAATTAAGTAATATAGAATACAGGTACCCCCAACACTCCAACTAAACCCCCTACAACTACAACCTACATAAAATCTGGCCAGCCTAATAGTTCACAATGTACATAGCATATAGCTTAATAACCACACCAACTATTATATATCAACAACACCAGAGATCAAGTGCATTTATCATAAGTTTCACTAAAAGCACTCACATGCTTATAAATGATAATGAGTTGTAATGCAATGCAATGCAATGTCAAATAAAATGATGCATGTCTGTCCTAGTGATACACACCCGCTGTCTCACAGTCCGGGACCTATGGGGGACTTTTAGTCCATGCATCTGTCGCGGCATGTTAAACGACCCTCGCATCATAGTATACGTCGCAGTGTTCGACACGTCCCTCGAATCATAGTAACCATCACAGCGTGCGACATGACTCTCGAATCATAATATCCGTCGCGGCATCAAATACGACCCTAAAATTATAGTAGCCATCGCGGCGTGCGACATGTCCCTCGAATATGGTATACCCTTTTTAATTCTCATTCTTTTTCAGTCCACAGAATAATTGTCACAAAAGTCAATGCAAATAGGCATGTTTATACAATAATGATAAAACGCCTTATTTCAATACAATGCATAGTTCACAACAATATGGTTTGGTACAACATCAACACTAACTCAATACCTCAAATCATTCTCAACACCTCACACAAGAAACACAAGATTCTACTTAACAAAGGTTAAGAAATTCACTTGTCTTATATAAAGTCTCGAATCATGTCAATTCCGAAGCTTTTTCCTTTCTATGACACTCTAATTCACCAAAATCTATTCAAATATAGCATCATAATTATATAATGAATCTAATGACACTAAAATCAATTAATTCAGGTGAAAAAGGTAAAACGGTCCAAAAATTTTGTCGCCAGAAAAATACCATCAAAATCAAAAAATTTATACATGAAAATGTTCCCCAAGTGATAAGGAATTCAACGGCAAAAATCAATTCAAAAAATGGAGCTAATATGAGGAAGAAATCGCATGTTAAAGTTTTCGAAATATATTAAAGACGCAGTAGCAAGATCACAAATTATACCTCAAACGACGCACCAAAATCAATTTCTGAAACTCCCACGGTGTTCTCCTTGGAAAAATATACAATTTAGCCTTGTGAATCGCTCAAATCCAATCAAAATTGAGAGAGAAAACGTTGGTTGAAGTTTGGGAAAAGTTTGCGATCTTGCTGCATAATTTTACAGCTTTACTAGGTTGAAAACCAGGTCTGCCACGTGGCAGGACCTCATTGGACCATGGCACTCGCCCGTCTTAGCATTTTCAGTAATCTGTGAAACTTAAGTTCAATGCTACGGCTTCATTTGGACTCGAAAAAATACACTTCATATATGAAATTTGATTGCAAAGGACATTCTGGACTCATTGGAGTGGTCAAAATTCTCATGAGAGATCGTTTTATTCTAATATGGGTCCCATTTCTCAATATCAAAAACTACTGAAGAGACCAAAACACCCCTAAAAGCCTCGGGAACTGAGAGAAAGGTCATTTTCCACCAAATTCGACGTTCCGGATCTAATGAAAATATTAGAATTTGCAATTGAGGCCTCCTTGACCCAAAACCTGAGAAAGCTCATTTAAACTAATTTCGAACTCAAAAACTCATAATATTCTCAGAAGCTCTAAAAATTACAGCGGAACCATTTCTAGCGTTAGTTCGACCATCTGGAACTATTGAAATTTTTAAAATTCTAATTCGAGCTTTCGAACCCCGACTGTTGACCAAAGTCAAACTTTGGCTCCGATAACAACTAAAAATGCAACTTCTGACCTAAAATCTTTATTTTAACTCCAAATTAAGTTCTGCAAGTTCCCTAGACCAGATTCGATATTTCAGAGCTAATGGAATCGACAAAATCATGATCCGACAATTGAAACTCAAAACGGCCAGAAAACTCAAATTTTCTAACTTAAGCTTTTAAAAACTCTTTCGTTTGTAAAACTCAAGCTTATCACCATACTTTCGAAATTTGACTTTTAGCACTAGCCAATAATAAGTCAAGACAACTTTTAAGAAGGGCAAAAATAATAATTTGGCTGAAAATACTAAAAATGTCCTTCAGGGTCATTACAAGGAGCCACTATTAAAAGGGTGTCAAAGAGATCAATCGACGAGTCGCCGATCCAGTTTTTTGAAGTAAGTTGACGTCAAAAAGTCCCCCTTCCCCCTTAGGCTAGGTGAAATTATGTGAAGGAGATGAACTTTGCGACTCGCTGAATTATTCAGCAATGTTAGTACCTCGCATAATAAACCTGGCACGAATAAGAGAGTCGTTTTTAAATTCCACTTCCATCTCTACTTTCCCTTACTACTCATACACCCTTCACTTTCCTTTACATTGATTTTCAAGTTTTTAGAGTGTTTTTGAGCATGTCCACATTAATTGCACGTCATCTCCTTGGTCTAAAGCTTCATTGAAAGGTATGTCCTCTTATTTTTCGATTTTCTGGCCTATTCAAGTGATTTTGATGCAACTAGTAATGAATGCCATGTGGGTATTTGTTCTTGTTATTTTTGAGGCTATAACACCAAATTTATGCTTGTATGCTAGAATGGATTCCGAATAGGTACCCTAGTTGAGGTGACTTTTGAGTTTAGTTGATATATGATGGCTTTTGTGAAATCGATGCTATGGGTATTGTTTACGAATGTTTAATTTGATGAAAATGGGCTGAAATCATGCTTTGATATGTTTGGATTATGTTAGGAGACCAAATTCTTAGTTTTGGTTTTGAATTGATTTGAAATGATTGAGAATGGATTAAATTTGATGTTTGGCTGTTTATGAAACCTTTGTGGTGATGTCTGAGTAACCTAATGCCTGTGATTAATAAGTTTGCTCGATGATAGATTAGTAAAGATTCTCTTTAAGGGTTTTACTATCGATCAAATATCCACACCTTATATTCTATTGAAAATCTGAGTAATTTGGAAGGATAGTGGGTATGTTATGTGTATGTTCATAGATGTGTTTTTGAATTGTGTTGGGTGCTCGTAGTGCGAAAATTGGTTTGAAACTATATTGGTAAGCATTTACTGTCAAAGGTTTTCTTGACTAGCTCCTTCAAGTTTGCCAACTTGGTCAGCGAATCGCACTTCATGGCAATAAGCTTGTCATTTTTACAGACACAAATTGGTTCTGAAGGGGATTTTTTGGTGAGGTACTAATGTCTTACCGAGTCGGTTTGGTGACATGCCAAAACTGGCTCCACCTTGCAAAGTTGACCCTTCGTCTTTATAGAATTGTTTGGTGAGCACATCTGAGCTTGCCAAAAGCACTTTGTGGCTTGAAAACTCTTTGCGAGCACTAAAAGCCTATAATTTGAAATGTGATTTCAGGCTTTGATTTTGATTTTGATTTTGATTTCGATGTTGATTCTCTAGTGCCCAATATGGTTTTCAATGTTTAAGGCAGGCATGACATGAGCTAAACAACTAGTTCAAAGAAGAGGATGAGCCACCAAGGCATTCACTATCCCCAGTGTCTATCCAGGAACCTAATTAGAGGCCATCCCATCCACCCAAATATGCTCGGACAGAGTTTACTGATAGGGGTAAGAAGGTCTCCACAGAACCTTTCAAATATTAGTCGGACTCCGATTATGATGATGTCCCTTTGATACACAAAGTCCGCCAATCTTATTTGGGTCAAGAATTATCTGACCGAGCATAGCCTTCCATAGCTCTACCTCATATACAGTTAATCAGACAGGCCCAATTTAATGTTTGGTCCAAAATCGTGAATGACCCTCTTGCTGGAGTGCTTCCGAAGGCTACACATTTTATCGCTCCTTGCACCATGAATAGATTACAAATATCCGGCTAACATATACTATTTTGGAGGAGAAGAGGCTCTCAAATGATGACATGATAGATCGGTATCCAAACATTTGGGACAGTCAAATTCTATAATTCCAAGATTTTCGCCCATCATTGGCTACCATACATACCCACCTATGTATAAGAGTTTTATGAAGCCTATGCTGAGTGGCTCCCCAAAGTTGGAAAAGGGATGAGACCTAAACCTCTAGCTGAGGTAAAGATGCATAAGATTAAACTAAAGTGCGAGCGCGTTGAGATTAATGAGGCACTTGGATGCCCTTTCGAGGATCAACCGACATTATGACAGAGATGGGACAACTATTTGGAAAACCTGAAAGGTTTGCTAGTCCCATTGCTATCAAATGTCACACCCCCATGGATTGTACATGGGGTGGCGATTGAGAAGAAACATCCATATTCTAGCCCACTACTAGTTCGGGTTCATCCGCAACACTTTCATGCCTTCATAGAATGAGACCGTCATCAGGCTTCCAGAGGCTACACTACTTGGCTTCATTATTGATCGAGCTCGGTTGGATTTAGGTGACATCATAGTTTCGAAGATTTTCATGATGGCTCATTAGCATCACAATTCACAACCTTTCTCAATCTTCATCATGAAGCTATGTCAGAGAGCAGGGTACCATTTCGTGAGATGAGAGATGTCCAAGTGACCCCCAGGCAACCAATCATATCAGCCAGATAGAGGCAGAATATTTGAGGGACATGAAGTCTCATAGGAGAACGCCACTACTTGACAACACTCCGATAGTCTATCCGACTACCTTGGATGAGGATATCGCTATCAATATAGAGATTCTATCCATTGCAGCTCCAGATATGGCTCTTCCCAATCCCTTAACCACAATATCTACTTCTGTCACTCCTCCTTCTACGTCAGTTTCTACCTCTAGGCCATCACTTACACAGGCTATGATTTATTAAATAGGTTATTTAGCTTAGTCTGCTGAAGTCAGGGCCTCCCGACTTGAGTCTACATGTGCTACATGAATGTTGAAGGCCATAGCAGTGGCCTTATCTCCTATTCATCTATAGATGACATCTTATCAGGAGATCTTAGAGGGTTATGGTCACATGCTCTATCTTTTCACATGTGTGGTCAGTGATTTAGAGAAGAGGATGACTCCCACATCTTCTGAGGATATCTGAGATGATATAGCGAAGCTCTGAGATGCGATGGATAAGCTTTGATCTACAAAGATACCACTGTATTGGAGATCGGAGGCACCAACTAGCTCAGCCTAATTCTATCACCGATGAGTAGCCAGTCGTCAACTTCTATATCCCTTCCTACTACCATTGCTATTGGAGATATTTTAAACGATTCCAAAAAGTGCCCAAAAATGTGCCTCAGAATGCTTAGAATATTAAATTCTATATTTTTCAAAATCTGAGTGCGATATCAAAAATTCGACTTCATGTTCTTGTTCAGGGGGCCAAAATTAGAGGGAGAAAGGTCTAACCCCGATTTTAGAGCAAACGAATAGCAATTTCAACTTTCTAAAATTTTGATTTTCAAAATCGATCCGCGATAGGGCTGCGACGAGCAGCTGTCATGAACCAGTGTAAATTTGTCCTCCATGATAGGTCTGCATCACGGACCAGATGCGTACCTGTGTAATTTTTGCGCAGTTATTTTCTGTGCAGTCCAAGACTTTTGGGTCTTGGGCCTAAGTGTTCCCAAACGTATATTTATCTATACTTAGCCATATTTCACCCTCACATCATCCTAAATATTCCCCAATACTCACCTAAAGACTTAGCCATACTTTTCACTCTTAAATTCTTCTCTCAAAACCCTCATCCGGAACTAAGGATTTCCTTCAAGCTTCAAGCCTCCATTTTCTATCTTCTTCAAGAACTTCTCCAAAGCTAATGTATGTAGGTTTCTTTCATGTGTTCCTTTCACCCATACTGCCCAATCCTCCTTTTACTTAAATTACATAACTTAAAGTTGATTTACAAATAGGTCTTGCATATTAAGAAATTCACTACACACTATGTTAAAGCTATGTAAAGTTGTGACTGTTTTGCTATGTTTTGAGCTATAAATCTTGGATCTACTATAAGGTGTGATGAGGGGATTTGATGTATATTGCTTGAGGGTGTTGCAGCATGTTGATTGATGATTTTATAATGGATTTTCTTACATGATTTTATTTCTATATTTCATGGTTTTATACTAGCATTACATACCCTCCAAGTGTTTGATAAGATGTCCAGATATGGTTTCTCGAGGAACTAAAGGCCCAAAGCATGTATTATGAGTTGAATGACTTTATAATGATGAAGTGAATATTTATATGAGTTATGTTTATGAGAAGTATCTATGCTATTCTAAAATGATCGCCTTGGTGGAGGGTGTGATGTCCATTAACTGGCAAGTGGTTAATAACTTAGCCACTTAAATGGAGGGTGGGATGTCCATTAACCAGCAAGATATTGATGCCTTGGCCACCTAAATGGAGGGTGGGATGTCCATTAACCATAGTTGAGGGGTTGATACCTTGGCCACCTTGATGAAGTGTGTGATGTTCATCCACCGATTAAAGGGTATATACCTTGATCACCCTCCAAGGGGGTGTCAAACCTTGGATTCTAAGCACTAGTTGCTTGTTCTATGATGATGGTCTCCTTTTACTTATGTATTATGATTTATACAAGCACGATTTTACTTCAAGCATCATTCATACATGTCATAGCATTACAATGTTATCCATTGTATATATTTATGCATTTTGATTATGTTGCCTATCTCTTGTTGCATTGCACCCCACATTCTTAGTATATTCAAACGTATTAACACATACTCTATGCCTAAATGATATTACCAGTAGGAACCAGAGCTCCATTTAGTCATCATCCACCTCCACATACCTAGTGAATTTCATTCAAGCTAGTTGGTGAGTCCTCGTGTCCGAGGGTAATATCTATGTTCTTATGCTATGTATTGAAGACTAACTTTCCTTTTTGGTATACTTTGACTATGAAGATGAGCCTGATTTCTTGTCTTGGCCCCCACTAAGTTCTATGATGGAGGTGTTATTAGATAAGTAAGTATTATGATTGAGCTTTGACTCACTTATGTTATTCAAGCTATTTAAATATTAGTCTCTCTCCCATAGTCCCCAATTTCCCCTTGTTTATTTTTCTTATGATTAACTATATTGCTTCCATGATCAAAGATGTGTAATGATATACTATGAGGCTTGTTTGGGGTTCCTTCAGGTTCTCCATTCACCGGTCACCTCTAGGCCCTAGGCTTACGTCGTGACAAAGATGGCATCAGAGCACTAGGTTGATAGATCTTTGAATTCCAACACACCGCGTCGGTTAGAGTCTTATTCATGGTTGTGTTGTGCACCACAACTATGAGTAGGAGGCTATGAGACGTTTGAGGAAAAGTTTTCGTCCTTCATGTTCTAAGTCGTGTTATAGATTTGGAGTTAGTTTTCCCCCCTAATAATTGTTCTTTGCTATGCTAGATCATGTCTAATGCTCGAGGAAGAAGGGCCCAAACTCCCGAGGAGCAACCTACTAATGGTGAGTTCCGAGATGCTCTCATTATGTTTGCTGAAGTTGTGTCCAACAAAGTCAACTAAGGGGCCCAAGTCCCTCATGCTACTACCCCGGGAGCTAGGGTAAGGGACTTCATGGGGATGAATCCTTCGGTGTTTTATGGGTCAAAGATAGATGAAGATCCACAAGAATTCATTGATGAGATCTACAAGATTTACTATCATGGGTGTTGGGCTAAATGGGAAGGCAGAATTAGGGTGTACCAACTCAAAGGGGTAGCCCAGATATGGTATGATCAATGGAAGGGGGAGAAGGGAAATGGTAATGTGGTTCTATCGGAGGAGTTCAAAGTGGCCTTTCTTAATTGATCCTTCCCACTCAAGCTTAGGGAAGCTAAATTGATGGAGTTCATGAACTTGAAACAAGGTGATAGGAGTGTGAGGGAGTATATCATCAAATTCACCCAACTTTCAAAATATGCTCCGAAATTGGTGTCCAATGCAAGGACTAGAATAAATAAATTAGTGATGGGTGTCTCCGACTTGGTGAGTGAGGAATGTCAGTCTGCTATGTTGATTGGTGACATGGATTTGTCCCTATTGATGACATATGCCGAACAATTGGAGGAAGAAAACATTAGGAAGAAGAGTGGTAAGGAGGCCAATAGGGCCCATTTTTAAGGAAAGTTCCAAAGTCCTAAGGAAAGAAGGGTTATGGTGTCTTATGCTAAATGCCCAAGGTGTGGTAGATGCCATGATAACCCATGCTTGAGAGGTACCGATTCTTGTTATAGGTGTGGGGAGATGGGTCACAAGATTAATGATTATCCTCGTAAGCACAACAAGGGTAAGGGTGGTGAAGTTGATTAAGGGGTTTCTCCAAATTGTAATCAATTCTATGCTTTTCAAATGAGGTGAAGTAGATTATGGGGCTCCCGTTGTTGCTACCAGTATATTGAAGTTTCCTTGACTTAAATGTGTGTGCATTGTTGGGGCCGGTGTGTCATTGGCTTTTTCTTTATTCTTTTGGTTGCTAGTGGGCTTCTTGTATGCCTCGATTTGTTATGAGAACCTTTGGTGTTTACCTCTTGGTTGGGTATATTATTGCTAGATAGTCCACAGATATTGATCCATGTTCATATTGCATTAGGTCTTGCCATGTGGCTTATTGGATTCAATGTAGTGGATTTTGATATTGTACTTGGAATGGAATAGTTGCATGCATGTTGTGTCTCCTTTGGTTGTAGGACCCATAGAGTTAGGTTCTGACTCCCTAATGAACCCGTCTTTGAGTGGGGGTTTGTCAAGTGGTAGCAAAAGAGGTAGGCCCATTCTTGTCTTAAGGTTCAATTGATCTCTAAGGGTTGCCCCATATTCTTATTGTATAGAAGTCTCGTCTTGTGATCTTGGTTGAACTTAACTTGATGTGTTGGAGGTCTAGGGGTAGTTTGGGCTACTTGCGTAGCATGTTTCAAATGAGTGTAGAACCCGTAAGGTTGTTATATGATGATTGAGGATGGTCAATCTGTTTGGTTAACTACAGTGGGATAGGCATTTCTCTAAGATTGATCTTTGGTTTGAGCTTTGTCCCTGAGTGAGCACTATTAGTACTGGTGGAGTTGTTTAGTTGATTCATGCATTGGCTATGTTTATAGGTCTCTAGAATAGGATCATAAAACCCAATCTTGGTATGTTTGCGGTGGTACCTGCTAATGAAGTATTGATTTAATTAGAGCTTGTGAATTATTTGGGGATAGTATTGAAAGTCTTGGAGGATGAGAGGTTATTTGCTAAATATGATAAGTGTGAATTGTAGGTAACAAGGAGGTGGTTAGAGCTCCTTAAGGATTATGGTATGAGTGTGCATTAGTTTCTCTGGTAGTCTAGTATGTGTGGATAATGGTGGCAAGGAGGAGACTAGTGCGATCCATCGGTTGGATAGGTTGGAAGTTAGGTTGAGGGAAGTTGAGCATAGCGGTGTAGCATTCTTGATGGTTCCAAATCTTCCTGGGTTAAGAGGTCTAGATTAGGCAAAGCCTTGATTCCGCCTTATTAGGGTTGGAAGTTTTGGGTGAGAAAATGATAGAGTGGCAGGTTGTCTCCCGGGGGGGGGGGGGGGAG
>JAABOM020060704.1:0-11659 GCA_011800125.2 Solanum clarkiae
ATTATTATTATTATTATTATTATTATTATTATTATTATTATTATTATTATTATTATTATTATTATTATTATTATATATGAGTTTTTGAGTGTAGGTTAGATATATAGTAATACAAGTGTCATTTGATTCCTTGTGACGTGTATACTCCTTTCTTGTTAGAGAATTATTATTTCGATAGTTGGATTCAAGATTCGTCTATTCGGTATAAGTGTTCAAGTGCGGTACCGACATTGAGGTAGGTTTGGCTATCTTTCTTGAGACTGAGATTGAGTTATTGAATATCCTTATGTTGTAGTCTATGGGATGAGATCGTATCATGTGTTGGGTTGAAAATTCTTGTTGTGATGCTAGTGTGAGGGTTTTAATTGTCCATGTGGTTGCTTTAAGAGAATGTGAATACTAAATTGAGAATATTATGAATATAATATATTCAGAACTTTGAGATTAATTGTGCTTATTGAGAGAAATATTGTTTCCATAATTGTGTCTTGATTGCATGCATCCTCATATTATATATCATGACATTTTGAGAAATTGTGAATGGTGATTCGTATCATGAGTCCTTGACCACGGGACTTAGGTGGCAAGGTAGTTCATACATTAAGATTCTTATCATGATTCCTTGACCACGAGCACTTGGGTGGCAAGGTAGTTGATATATTGTGATTGAGCTATATGGCCTACGAGGTCCCCATGGGTCCCCTTAGTCTATGGAGCCTTAGCTCGACGGGTCTATATACTTTAGGCTACGCGACGGTCTTGATACCACATTGCATGACATTGCATATCATCTCATTATACTACTTGTGGTTGGTTTGGATTGGCTTATCCAAGAGTATATATGTACTTTATTCGCATCATTTTATATAAATTAGCGGCACGATGTTGGAATGATTTCTTTTTGTTGCAGGTGGAAGCATTCCTAGATTATTTCATAGCTTATTCAATTTCTGATTCCCAGTCTGTTAAACCTACTGGGTAGATATTAAGTGTATTCACTCCTACTTCTTTCCCCCGCAGATTCTCATCAGGATTATCCTCATGGTAGTTAATTGTTCGTGCACTTAGCTTATACCAGATCTAGTGGTGAGACTCAGGTTTCGAGTTTTCATTGGATTCTATCTTAGCTATTTAGTCTTTAGTTTTATTCTCAGACAGAAATGCACTTATTTCATTAGTTTATGTATAGATGCTCTTTACGCTCGTGACACCAGGTTCTAGGATATAGGTCATCTGGTGATTATTTATCTATTGAGTTTTTCTTCTTTTAGCGGACTTTATTTCTAGGTTTGGAAATTGAGTGGCTCTTTAGTCATGATCCTAGTTTGGGTTGTGACAAAAACTCCGTAACTTAGCAGATGAGAAACTCTCTCCCAAATTCAATGACCTGTCAATGATGGAGGTGGGGGATCATTCTCAACTTTGTTTTTTCTGAACGCCTGTTTTATATTTCTAAACTCGTGATCCTTTGGAAAGAATTGATGATGACATTCAAAACATGAATTCTTTTTGTCACGCTTTAGTGTAAAAGCCTTGCTATGTTCCATGCAATGAGGACAAGCAAGTTTTTCAGCAGTCATCCAACCATATGCAAGAAAATCATTAATAATCCATATTAAATTAGCACGGATAACAAAATTCTACTTAGTTGATATGTTATATATCACTACACCTTGAAACCATAGTTGTTTAAGCTTATCTATCAATGGATGTAGATAGATATCAATTAAATTTTTTGGATTGCGGAGACCCAAAATAACACAGCTTAAAAATATGTATGGACTTTTCATGCACATTTCAGAAGGAAGATTATATGGTGTAAGAAACATTGGCCAGCAAGAATAAGGCGTGGCAGAATTACAGTGGAACTATTTGCGCGTAGTCATAATCTAACATTTCTAGGCTCTCTAACAAAGTAGGGATATACATTATCAAAATGCTTCCATGCTTCCCCATCAGATGAATGAGACAAGACACTCGGCGGCCTTCTATATTCACGATATCATCTCATATGTGGAGTAGACCTCATTGATGCATACAACCTCTTCAGTCTAGGAATAAGAGATGAACAATGCATCGCTTTAATTAGAACCATCTTTCTAGCCAGACTCCTCTTATAACAAGCATGACCGCAAAACTTACAATTTTCTAATTCCTATCATCCTTGTTGACTAACATTCAATCATTAACACAACAATGAATTCTCTAATGTGAACAAACCTAATTTGCAAACTAGTTTCTTTTCTTGATAGAAGTTCCTGGGTGTGTTAAACTTAGGATTAACCAACTTGCCCAAGAGATCAACCATTGAATCCATAGCCGCATTAGGAACATTCCAATCCGATTTAGCATTCATTAATCTAATAGCTATAGACAAAGCACAATGCAGACTTGTCACTACCCTAAATGGGGTCATGACTAAAAGACCACTTAATTCCAAACCCAAGAATGAAAGTACACTAGAAGGATAAAAACCCAATCGATAAATCGTCGCCACATAAAAATCATATCCCAAAACCTGGTATCATGAGTAAAGAGCATCTAATAACAAAACTAGTGAAACCAGCACCTCTCAATCTTTGAATAGAAATAAAGACTATACAACTAAGATAGAATCTGATGGAAACTCGAAGCCTTGAATCTGACCACTAGATCTGGATAATCAACTGCCCGAACGAATCAACCATCACGTGAAAATCCTTGGTTGTAATCTTGGGGGGGGGGGAGAAAGAAGTAGGGGCGAGTACATATAATATGTACTGAGTAGGTTTAACTAACTGGGAAGCATAAATTGAATAAACTATTAAGTAATCCATGAATGTTTCCACCTGCAATAGGAAAACCAATCCGACATAAGTGCCGCCAATTTATATAGAATGATGCAAATAAAGTAAACATATAATCTCAAATAAGACAATCTAAAACAACCACAGGTAGTAAAATGAGATGGTATGCAATGTCATGCAATGCAAGGTAGTATCAAGATCATCACACAGCCTATCGTATACACCCTCGTCGAGCTAAGACTCCATAGACTAAGGCGACCCACGGGGACCTCACAGGCCATATACCTCAATCACAATATATCAACTATCTTGCCGCCTATCTCATGGTCAACAACTCAAGATAAGAATCTCAATATATAAACTAGCTTGCCACCTAACTCGCGATCAAGGATTCATGATAAGAATCTTAATGTATCAACTACCTTGCAACCTAACTCGCGGTCAAGGAATCATGATAAGAATCTCAATATATCAATTACCTTGCCACCTAGCTCATGATCAAGGACTCATGGCAAGAATCACCATTCACAACTTCTTAAAATATCATGCCATGTAGTATGAGGATATGCATCACGAACAATTACGAAAGCAATATCTCTCTCGATAAGCGCAATAAATATCAAAGTTCTCAAATTTTATCAATCATAATATTCACCCTCTTTCATACATATTGGGATACAATTCTCTTTTAAAATATTTCACCACCTTTTTTCTTTGCTCAAGTAAACCATGATCATCTATATCACATCACAATTATCTCCCTTTTTCAACGTGTCATATTCAGAATATTCTCAATTTAGTATTCACATGCTCTCAAAGCAAAGACATTGTAACATCCCGAGTCTACACCCTTGACATGATTGGCACTCGAAAATTATTGATGGTCCTTAAGGGAACCCTTGGTCTAGCTAACTTACTCAACTGAATGCTTTAACATGGATGCAAAAGCTTTACAAGATGAACTTTTTGAAATATTCAATAGAAACTAAAAGAAAATCTCTATCATGCTTTATACAAAGTTTGAATTTAGCTCTTTATACAAATAGTTATAATGCTTAAATGTATGAATGAAAAGACTACACTTACTCACTAACTCTGTCCATGAAGCCTCTACTATACCTAATATAGGTGCCCCTACAAGAACCACGACTACCTGACTATAAAATTTAAAATACATAAATTAAAACTGACTAAAGTCTTCTGAAAGCGAAGAGGTCTCAATAGCTGCATCTAAAAAATTGTATTACTGAATGTTTGATATCATGCGGATACTCGAATCTGCATCATAAAAAATGATGCAGCACAAAGGTGTCAGTACGTGGAGTGTACGGCATATAAAATAGCCAAAACAGGATAACTCAGGATTCAATGCTCAAAATCATGTGTTTAATGCTAAAAATAAGTCAATAATAACAAAATATCTGATTTAATGCATAAATAAATACTGCTTTGTTTGTATCTAAAAATCACATATACTGTGACTTGGGGAGTTTCTCTAATCGATAACCACCACTATGAGTTTCATGATGATACGGCATCTTGCCACACTGCCAGAGCCGTCTCATACTTTGCCAGGGTAAGGAACGAAAACTAGGGGAGTGGATCCATCCCAAAACTATGGTCATCTAAGTGGCAAGTGAGGAGTTGTACCTTTGGTACAATCCTATCCTACGCTGGCTACATAGTTTATGAGTTCAAGTGACTGTTACTCTCAGTCATATCGGTGGTCAACACTACTCTCAAAACATGCATTGTGCTCAATAACTGTACAAATATCGCACTATAGGGGTAAATAACAAATATACTGCTTGGAGCGTTGGCTAAACATATTTTCTATAAACTGCTTTTTCTTTCTCAAAACTAATGATGCTTTCTTAAACTCTAAAACTTATGCATGAGGAATAGTAATGCAAAATACCTTAACTGTCTGAAGTGCTCTTTTAAATCTGACATGTTATGCTCAAAAGATAGTGTAGTAAATAGACTACTTGTATAACTCATGCTAATATGTTTCTTTAGTCGACTCATACTTTGAACTGAATAACCTTTCATGAATTTCATAGAGTCATAATTATATGAATATAATGTCTTATCATTCAAATCTTAACTTGAAAATAGAGTAATAGTAAAACATAATATAAAAAATAATTCTCAATTCTAGTTATGGTTCTTGTAACTGTTGTGGTACTACAAGAATTTAAAGAAATCTACTGAACAGTGAAGTTCTTAGCATAATAATAATGGAATAATAAGAATTTCATAATAAGGTTCTCCATAAGATCATAGGAATGAATTTGCATTGACGTTTTACTAAAATTCTTGATAATAAGCATAGATTAGGCACAAAAATAAGATTCTTGGTAGCCTTACATGCCTGGAAATCGAAGAGTAAATGAAATTCAATGGAACATAGTCGAATACTTTAGAAACCCTAATGTAACGACCTGGCCCAACACTGTGAAGTATTGTCCGCTTTGGACACCGTGGCGACGTGCCATGCGTACCCGCACAGATTTGTCCTCTTGGGTTATCCCACATCGGCAGAAGAGGGGGGAGTTCCTGGGCTATATTAGTAGAGGCTTGGATCTAACTTGTGAGGCACCTTTTGGGGTAACCCAAGAGGACAAATCAGTGTGGTTACGCATGGCGCGTCGCCATGGTGTCCAAAGCGGACAATACTTCACAGTGTTGGGCCAGTGCGTGGCGCGTCGCCTCGGCTCACTTAGGCGAATCCCATATCGACAGAAGAGGGGGAGTACTTGGGATATATTGGTAGAGGCTTGGATCTAACTTGTGAGGCGCCTTTCGGGGTAACCCAAGAGGACAAATCCATGCGGGTACGCGTGGCACGTCGCCACGGTGTCCAAAGCAGACAATACTTCAGAGTGTTAGGCTAGGTCATTACAGTTGGTATCAGAGCCGACTCTCGACTCGTCCGGTGGTGGGGCAAGCCTCAACAAGGACGCTGAGTCCCTACGGGGGGTGAGTGGATGGCGCGTCGCCTCGGCTCACTTAGGCGAATCCCACATCGGCAGAAAAGGGGGAGTTCCTGGCTATATTAGTAGAGGCTTGGATCTAACTTGTGAGGCGCCTTTTGGGGTAACCCAGGAGGACAAATTGGTGCTGGTACGCATGGCGCGTTGCCACGGTGTCCAAAGCGGACAATACTTCACAGCGGTGGGCCAGGTCGTTACAATTGGTATCAGAGCCGACTCTCGACTCGTCCGGTGGTGGGGCAAACCTCAGTGAGGGCGCCGAGTCCCTACGGGGGGTGAGTATGTGGTGTGTCGCTTAGGCTCACTTAGGCGAATCCCACATCAGCAGAAGAGGGGGAGTTCCTGGGCTATGTTAGTAGAGGCTTGGATCTAACTTGTGAGGCGCCTTTTGGGGTAACCCAATAGGACAAATCCATGCGGGTATGCGTGGCGTGTTGCCATGGTGTGCAAAGCGGATAATAATTCACATTGTTGGGCCAGGTTGTTACAGTGGCCAAACACTATGAAGTATTGTCCGCTTTGGACACCATGGCGATGCGCCACGCGTACCCTCACGGTGTCCAAAGCGGACAATACTTCACAGTGTTGGGTCAGGTCGTTACAGTGGGTATCAGAGCTGACTCTCGACTCGTCCGATGGTGGGAAAAACCTCATCGAGGATGCTGAGTCCCTACGGGGGGTGAGTGCGTGGCGCGTCACCTCGGCTCACTTAGGCAAATCCCAAATGGCAGAAGAGGAGGAGTTCCTGGGCTATATTAATAGAGGCTTGGATCTAACTTGTGAGGCATCTTTTGGGGTAACCCAAGAGGACAAATCCATGCGGGTATGCGTGGCGCGTCGCCACGGTGTCCAAAGCGGACAATACTTCATAGTGTTGGGCCAGGTCGTTACACCTAACTTCTTTTCTGTCCTCCGCTCAAAGTCTCCTATTAGTTTTTAGTGAAATAGGACTTAAGAATAGGTTTTGAAACTTTTTTTAGGTCCAAAACGACTCATATTGATCTAGATTAAGTTTAGAAGGGGTGAAAAATGTTTAAAATGTCTCTCAACAGATTTAAAATTTTGAACATCGGTCGCGGACCTGTCGCATACCAGTGCTTTTTCTTTCAAAAATTTTTTGAATGATTTTTTCAATCCCTGTCAAATAAAATTAAAATTAATCAAGTCTAGGTCCTCAACCAGGGTGTGTCACGGCCCTGACGCATACTCACACTATTTCGATTTTTGGATCAAAAAAAATATTTTTTGATCTGGTTGCTCTAAAATCCGAACGAGGTCATTTTGCTATTCAATTTTTCGTGCTGATTGCAAATTCGGCCTTGGATTTGCCATTGGAGCATGGGAAGATGCATTATGCGCACATCTCTCTTCTAGGGGTATTTTAATAATTTCTAGGTTGTTACAGACATAGATAATTAAAACCCTTGCAGGGCAGGTCGTCCCTCTTTTCTCGAGCGATATAACTCCATGTGTTCTTCTTTCTCTTCTTTCTAATTTAACTAGATATTAAAAGTGATAATTTTATGGATTTAATTTAATAAATATGGACAACTAGCAAAGAATGTTATCTTAATTACTAATTTAGTTAACTAATTAAGATAATTGTCTAAATTTACTTATAAACTAAATAATCGTAGCTATAGAATATTCCAAAATTCTGACTTAAAATTTATGAGAGGATATTTTATGAAAGTAAGAGAATTACTTTTCAATATGACCAACAAGTCATTACATTGGACTCCCCTCACATAATGGACGACTAACCTTTTCTAATTTTTCATAGAAGTATCTAGCTTCTTCATTAGGAGCTTCATTAAAGAATTGGTCAGGTTCTATCCCCGTTTGAACTCTGAGAGCATCATTGGTCATTTCATGATCTCTATCATGTTGAAACGTGTCATGTTAATTCCTATCATGTTCAAATATAATTTGACCATGTGGTACAAGTATATTATATTCATCCACTGGCATCGAATTGTAAAGTACATCAGTTCGTCCATCTATTTCTCCATGATCTACCCACATGAAATATCTGGGCTTAAATCCCTTATGATATAAAGGCATAATAACTTCATCTGGACTAAAGAATTTCAGGCACCTACATGCACTGCAAGGACACCTAACCAATTGATTTCTCTTAAAACTATCAAGTGTCATTGCATGATCAATGAAACTTCTAACACTGTCAGTAAATGTAAATTTTAGTCCACCATTATTTTTATAATACATGTCATACATCCACAAACAATTATACATCTACAAAAAATATTCAAGTACAATAAAGGTTCAACAGTTTGATGTTGATAAATTCTAAGTATATAAAGTCCTGAGCTTCAATTTAACAAGTATATAAACTTCAAGTTCTAAATTATATTCAACTTAAAATTGAAAACTACTTAAAATTTAATTTATATCCTAAAATATAATAATTCAAGTTTCAAAAGTGCATAAGTTAAATTTTTCTAAGTATATAAATTCCTAAACTTCAATGTAACAAGTATATAATCTTTAAGTTCTAAGTTATATTCAAGTTAACGTTCACAACTAGTTAAGATTTAATTTATATCCTAAAATATAATAATTCAAGGTTCAAAAGTGCATAAGTTTAATTTTTCAAAGTATATAAAGTCCTAAACTTCAATTTAACAAGTACATACACTTCAAGGTCTAAATTATATTCAACTTAAAGTTCACTATAATGTACCAGGTGTTTTTAAGCCTATACTTGCGTGCAAAATAATGTTCAAGTGAATTCCGATTGAGTTAAGTAAATTTGATATGAAGGTTATCTTAGTGATTAGCTTAGTTTAGTTATATGATTGATGAGTTGGTCTTCAAAGGGTGGTTGGTTTATATAACCTTAGTATAACATTTTGGGGCAATGTCATGTGAAGTTAAGACTAAAGATGAAGTTTGGTTTGCGTTTGAAATTATTCGAAATAAAGGAGTTTGTGAAGGTTGCGTAATTGACTTGTTTCGGAGTAATTCTTTTGGTGTTGTTGTATGGATTACATGGGCAGCCTTTAACATGCCTTAGGAGATAAGACAAGTGAGAGGTGATGTTATAAATGAACCAAGAGCTACCTATTTATAGGAGTGAATTCTTCCTCTTGATGTCATTCATGACATCACAAACCAAAAATGTCATGATAGGTGTAACTATCACTTACCTACCAAGACTTTTAATACATATTTGTAGGAGTTATTTCTTCATCTAGATGTCATTCATGACATCACTATGTACCAAAAATGTCAATGGTAGGTGTAACTACCACTTACCTACCAAGACTTTTAATACCAAAGAATAAAAGTCTTGGCCCTTTTCCGTACACGTTTTTTTTTTTACCTCTTTTTAGTGATTAAATGACCTTTATAACCCCCTAAAGTAAGCATAAATATCCTCCTGCCCACTACTTAGTCTCTACATCACTCTTCAAAGAAACTAAATCTCCTAACCTGTATTGCTCTCCTAAAACTCTCTCAACACTTAGGCTAAGTATTCAAGCAATTCTTCAAGATCTCCACTAAATTTCATCATCTTCTCAAGACTAATCAAGCAAGGTATGTGGGGTTGATTCTTGATTTTCTTTCAACTAAGAAGTCTTCTTCGAAAAATTAAACTTTGAATTGTGAATTTTCAATCTTTGATTTATGTATAATTGCATACTAATTGATATTTGCTAAAATTATGGTTATTCATACATTTAAGGATTATTTATGAATATTTATCAAGGCTTTACATAATTTAATTCAAGCATTTCAGATTTGTATTATTTAAGCTAATCTATATTTTCAAGTCTTAGATCCACAATGATTTATTATGGTTTTCATCCTAAAATGTTCCTATGATTATTGTAAATTTACTTAAATATCAAAATTATTGATTTTAAGGTTGTCGAATCAGTCCCCAACGTGATTTAAGTTGAGTTATGAACTTTGGATATTTGCCTTTCATGGAATAACATGAACTTACGATTTTAAACAAAAATAAGTAAATACAAGTATGAAATAATATTGGGTGACTTAAGACCCATTTAGTTTCATTTTGAATCTTTGTTAAGGAGCTATTCTAAGTAGAAATTTGAATATGATTTTTTTTTGACAAGTTAAGACTTTTTGAACTAAATTAAGTTTTGATTATTTTGATTATGCATTGTCTGCTTTTGTGGGATTTTGGCTTAGCATCGAATGAATGAGGAGTGGGACTCGACCTAAGGGATCTTATATAGTGCTTCTAATCTCATAGCTACGTGCTATCATAGTATATTTTGATTATGCCTTTTTAGGCTTTCTGACTAGTGGATCCATCTAGTATTTCCGTTTCTGGAGTTATACCTTGGCAAGTTGACTCACTGTTTGGCCGGTTTGGAGTATGACATCGGTATCCCACATTATAGCTCATATGATTTTTTTGGTATGGTCTTATTCCCACACTTATTTGCTTGTGTGCTTCTCTATGCATTTTCATGGCATTACTTCACACTTCACTTTGGAACTGAATATACTATTTAAGCTTGGAGTTTGTCATATCGGGTATGTATTCTTTGTCATTATATTTACTTGTTGCATTGCATACCCACATAAATAGTACATTCCAAAGTACTAACTGCATTTTTCCTTACGTACTATAATCATGTAGGGACAAGTGATCTACCTTATCCTCCTCCGCATGGCTAGATTGTTCGTGAAGACTTCGAGTTTTGGTGAGTTCCTATTTACCTGGAACTAAACCTTTATCTTCAAACTTTACCTTTGTTATTCAGATATTCAATGTATTTTCATTTTGAGTTAGTATTGAGGGGCCTAGACTTGTATTCTTAGCTCTGTTTATTGTCTTTGTTTAGAGGTGTGTGTGGACTATTGCTACACTTGGTATGTTTTAAACTATTTAACTTATGCTTCTGCTTCTGACTGCAAGCCGTCCCTTAGTCTCATTTCCCATATTTCATTGTCATATATTTGTCATCTACCATTTAAACCTATAATCTACAATTATAATTTAAGAGGCTTGTTTGGGGCCTTCGGCTTCTCATTTGCCGTGTCACAACCTAGGCCTTAGGTTCGGGTCATGACAGTCACGACTACTTAAAATTTAGTTTATAGATATAATAATTCAAGTCCTAAATTATATTTGACGGGTCAAATATATCCTACAATGATGCAAAATTTCTAAAGTTCAAAATTTATACATGCAAGTTTGATTTTTCTAATTCAAGTACAAATTTTTAAATTTAAAGTACAATTAAACATTCAAAATAGAGAATTCAAATTTCCTAACTTAAAGTTCACTATTTAAAGTTTTATTCATGACATTCAACCTAGATTGTCCTAACACAACTTAACATATATTCAAACAAAATTTCTAAATTAAAGTTCAACTATTTAAACTTTCTATGTTAAGGTACAAACTTTATACACACCAAATGAAATTCTATAAAACTTTCTATGTTCAATACATCCAATTCATGACTAGAATCTAAGTCTAATTGGAATTACAAGCTCTATATAAATTCTAATTATGTTAATATATACTACCTTTCAACATTTCTTTACTTCTATGTTCAAATACTTCTAAGTTCAACATTTCTAACTTCTACCTTCTTTACTTCTAAAACTAACTTTTAACTTCAAGAACAAATCAATTAAAAACTAACAAACACTCCAATTTATAATCTGATTCAAAAAAATCAATTCAAATCCAAAAATTCGCATTCCCAAATTCACACTTAAATATTCAAACCAACAATGTTAATAACTTTAAATACACTTGAATTCCAACTAACAAAATCCAAATCACAAACTGTTAGAACCCGTAATTTTGAACATTGGGAATACTTGTGAATTTCGGACAAATATTAGAAATTTTGAACAATTCGG
>JAABOM020060705.1:0-11656 GCA_011800125.2 Solanum clarkiae
TCTTCAAAATCATGCCAACCTAACTTTTCTGCAAGAACAACACAAAAACACATAAAAACCATAAAAAGTCACATTAATAACTTACAGAATCCCTTGTTTGGGGCATTGAATGTATTGTATTTTGATAGAATATCAACACCCTCAACATAGAATTGTTGCTTGTCCTCAAACGACGACTCAATCTACATAGACAATAAGAAATACATAGTAGTTATACAATGGAATATACATCATTCACTTTGATTCAGGTACCCAACTATCATTTTCAACAGCAGATTGGAAAGTTACTGAGCATAACGATAAATGATGTTGAATCTAGTAGCCTAACTATGTTAGGCTAAGGAGCATCAGCCATTCACAATCACAGAAAAGAAGTCCCTCTTACTCACTTAAGAAGCATTTAGAATACAGAGACTGAGGAAGCATTCTCACTCTCACAATTAAAATTCATATATACTGACTAACACCAAAGGCTTGCCTCTATACTCATCTTTTGGCTTGGTGATAAAGTGGATTCGGATCACTTTAGGACTTATAGGCTTGTAACATAGGTTCAGGGGCTTTAGTATGGCATTTTAGGCAAGTGGTGACTAAAAGAAATCCTTGAACCATGTTTACCAACACCTTTTGCTTTCATAACCCAACCCTTTTCAATAAATCCACCCTTATTCTTCCGTTTCAAACTTTTTCTCGAGTGCTTTCTTTCTATTTTCAGTTGTGCCTTATTTTTGAACTCAATTCTTGCTACTTTTTCTCAATTCAAGGCACTTTTCTTTTCTTTTTCTTCACTCGGCTCATGATTTTTCATTTCTTTGTTTATTTCCCAACTAGCCACCTCAATGTCATTACTTTACCACAATAAGGGCCACCCTCAACTTAGTCGTTTAGCCTGGGTCAAGTACGCAATTCTATTCCTCAAACCAGGGCCACAAATTGTAGCCACCCTAAACTTAGGTTTTTAGCCTCAATGAAGGTTCCCATGTCCAAGGATAAACCAGGGCCATTGGGTGGTAGTTCATCAAACAAGGTTAATCTAGCAAGGTGTCAAGAAAGAATGAGTACATTAGAAGCTCAAAATTTTAGAACAAGGGATTTACTCACTCATTTAGTAGGTTATTTAGGCTAAAAGTGGGTTCAATCAAAGAACAAAGGCCTAAGATCCTTTCCATATCAACGACATCACCAAACCAATCTTAGAGTACTAAGAAAAGTTTTGAGTTCACACAAGATGCATGAATGCAGCAAAATAAGCTCACAACACATATGACATTGCAGACACAATCAACTATAGACTCACAAGTCATGCTTCTAGCCTCAGATTACCTTCATAATATCATAACAAAAATTGCCAGATACTCAAAATGTATGAATGCATTGACAACGACAATCAAAAATTTTTTTTTGAGGGTATCTATTTTTTTATCAAAATTTAAAGAACATTTAAAACCTATGTATATGCCAACGGATAACATCACTATGTATTTACAAATAATCTACACTACCTAAAATATGGCGGTTCAATAGAAAATTAAACATCAACAAGGAAAAAGAAGAACAACAAGAAAACCTTGGGATCAAAAGTAGGGGAAGTGATGGACTTGAGGCTACTCAGACTTCACCTTAATCCATGACTTCCCACAGCCCACAAAAGTAGGATACTTTGTCCTCAAAGTAAAAATATATAGAAAGGTGCAAGGGGCATACCTTGGGTTGCCTCCCAAGAAGCGTCTGATTTATTGTCATGGCATGACAGGAAGCTTTTGTGTTCATGCTTCATCAATATCCCAATCTTCCACTATCTTGATTACTTCTATGTCAATCATGTACCGTTTGATCCTCTCACCGTTGACTTTGAAATTTTTGCCATCCCTGCTTTCTAACTCGATGTCTCCATAACTAAAAACGCACACTACTCTAACGGGCCTCATCCATTTATATTTGAGTTTTCTAGGAAACCACCTCAACCTAGAGTTGTATAGCAATACCATGTCTCTTGGAGCAAATTGGCCATCTTTATTTCTGTGATCATGCTGAACTTTTACTCGTTGCTTGTACAAGGTGAGTTCTCATATGCATGCAATCTAGATTCATCAAGCTTCATGCCTATCTAGATTTAGTTTCTTCAATGCCCATAATGCCTTGTGCTCAAGTTCAACTAGCAGGTGACGATCCTTCCCAAACACTAATGGATAAGGGGACATTTCGATGGGAGTTTTGAAGGCCGTCCGGTAAGCCCATAAAGTATCATCATACTTCCTTGACCAATCAATATGATTCACATTCACCATTTTGGATAAGAGTTGCTTTATTTCCCTATTTGATACTTCCACTTGCCTACTGGTTTGGGGATGATACGAGGTTGCCACTAGGTGCTTCACACCATATCTTTTAAGGGGAGCTTTGAATTGTCGGTTGCAAAAATTAGAACCTCCATCACTGATAATTGCTTGAGGTGTAACTAACCTGGAAAAAATGTTTCGGCAGAGAAATTCGATAACACTCTTACCCACATTGTTCGGTAGAGCGATGGCCTCCACTGGCTTAGAGACATAATCAACTGCAACCAGAATGTACTTGTTAGTATGAGAGCTAACAAAGGGTCCCATAAAAGTGATGCCCCTAACATCAAATAGTTCTATGACCAAAATAGTATTTAGAGGTAGTTCGCGCCTTCGCGAAGCTCCACCCTCTCTTTGGCATCTATCACAATAATTTACGGAATCATGGGTGTCTTGATGTGTTGACAGCCAATACTAGTCACACTGCAACACTTTATAAGTCGTTCGAGCTCCACTGTGATGGCCACCCACTAACGAAGAGTGGCATGCTTCAAGAATGCTCATCATTTTCACTTCGGGAACACATCTATGAATGATCCCATCCACACAAATGCAAAATAAATATGGCTCATCTCAAAAGAACATCTTTTCATTATGCATAAACTTGTGACGTTGATGGGTGTTCAAATCAGGTGGCGCTATATCACTCACCAAGTAGTTAGCATAGTATGTAAACTAATGTATATGATCATGCGAGGCTGCCAATACTCTCTCATCAGGGAATGAGTCATATATGTCAAGACCATCGTCAAACTTCACCATAGCTTCATCTTCAAATGTAGAGAGATGATCAGATAATTGATTTTCTGATCCCTTTCTATCAATCGCATCAAAGTTAAACTCTTGCAAGAGAAGTACCCATATGATCAATCTTGGTTTTGCATCCTTCTTCGCCATCAGATATTTGAGCACCTCATTGTCTGTGTGCACAATCACCTTAGCCCCCAATAAGTATGACCACAATTTTTGAAAGGCAAAAACTAAGGCAAGCAATTCTTGTTCGGTCACTAAATAGTTTTTCTAGGCCACATTTAGTGCTTTGCTGGCATAAAAGATCAGATCCAGAATTCTCTCCCTTCATTGCCCCAATTGCACACCTAGCATAACCCCACTTGAATCACACATTAGTTCAAATGGTTGTGACCAATCTAGAGCCACGATAATAGGTGTTGTGGTCAACCTTCTTTTCAATTCTTCGCAGGCATGCATGCATGCATCATCAAACACAAACTTGGTGTCTTTCTCCAACAACTTACACAAGGGTTGTGAGATCTTAGAAAAATCCTTTATGAAGTAGCAGTAGAATCCGGCATGGCCTAGAAAGCTCCTAATACCTTTTACTGAAATTGGTGGTGGTAATTTCTCTATAACCTCGATTTTTGCTTTATCCACCTTGATTCCCTTGTCTAAAATTCTGTGAACAAGTACGATCCCTTCTTTGACCATAAAATAACATTTCTCTTAATTTAGCACCAAGTGACTCTCAATGCACCTCTGCAACACATCAAGCAAATATAGCAAACATTCTTTAGAAGATAGACATCATGCATCTTTGAAATGCAACACATCAAGCAAATATAGCAAACATTCTTTAGCAAAGTCGTCTATGAACACTTCAATAGTGCTCTCAACCATGTCTGAGAAGATAGACATCATGCATCTTTGAAATGTTGCTAGAGCATTACATAGTCTAAAAGGTAATCGCTTAAATGCAAAGGTACCATAAGGACATGTGTGAGTTTTCTTCTCCTGATCCTCGGGCACTATAACAATTTGATTGTACCCAAAATATCCATAAAAGAAACATTGTCATCCCTTCTCTGCCAACCTATCGAGCATCTGATCCATAAAAGGCATAGGAAAATGATCTTTCTCAATAGAAGCATTGAGTTTTCTATAATTCATACATACTCTCCATTCGGTGACTGGTCTCATGGGGATCAACTCATTCTTCCCATTACGCACCACTGTGATACAACCTATTTTTGGAACACACTCACTATCGGCAATTGGGTAGATTACACCTGTGTCTAACCACTTGATGATTTCTTTCCTCACTTCTTCTTGTATTAGGGGATTCAACCTCCTTTCATGCTCAATACTCGATTTATAATCCTTGAATAGTTGAACCTTGTGAGTGCATATCCCCGGGGGCATGCCACTGATGTCTGCAATTGTCCACCCAATGGCCCTTTTGAAGTGCTTGAGAACTAAGGCGAGGGCCTCTGTTTGAGCTTCTCTCAAGTCTTCTGCAATGATGACAGATACTGTACTATTCTCTCCTACGTATGCATATTTCAGATGTGATGGTAGTGCCTTTAACTCTAAATCTGGTGGGACTTCTACAGAAGGCTTTGTAGGTGGTATTTCCATGTTGCATAAGTTTAACTCTAACCTTTCTTGTCGCCTCAGCCGAAATAACACCCCAAGAGTATTTACCATTTCCTCATAATCAGGACTACTTTCACCATAGAAATTCATCAATGCAGCCACCAAAGGGTTAACTCCAAGCCTTAATTCTACTTGGATCTCTGCTTCACTGTCCTCACCCATTAAGATCATTGAAATGACCCGGAACTCAGAACTCTTCCTATTTTGTTGACCTACTTGGAAAACAACTACCTCTTCCCCAAACCTGAAAGTGAGTAGGCTCGTTTCCATATCATTTAATGTTCGACCTGTGGCTAAGAAATGTCTTCCCAAGATGATAGGAACTGCAAAATCAACCTCATAGTCAAGTATAACAAAATCTGCAGGAAATATAAATTTATCTACCTTTACCAGTACATGACACATTATCCCCAAAGGCTTCTTGATTGTTCTGTCTAGCATCAACAATCATATTTTCATAGGGACAAGACTCCCCAAATCGAGCTTCCTGAATACAGAAAAAGGCATCAAGTTAATGCTAGCCCACAAGTTACATAGTGCTTTAGCAAACTCATGTCTCCTACAGTACATGGTATGGTGAATGCACCCAGGTCTTCCTGCTTTTGCACTAAAGACTTTTTAGTGATAACACTATAATGTTGAAAATTTTGAGAAATGTTTTGGCTCACTTTTTACTTCTTCTTGACTGTATCTTTCATCCATTTGGCATGCCCCGACATCCTCTCAAGAGCTTCCATTATAGGGATATCTACTGATAATTTCTTAAGCATCACCAAGAACTGTTCGAACTTACTTTCTCCTTCCTCTTCCCTAGCCTTTGACTAAACAAGGGAGGGGGCCTTTGAAAGGTTTTATATTTCTTGGGTTGCTCTTCCATGTTGTATGCCTTGGTCTCCTCATTCATTCTCTTCTTATGGCTCCCATTTTCGACCATTGGCATAGGGGTATCCACAATGCTTTTGCCACTCTGAGTCATCACTACCATGCAATGCCTTTCGTTCTTAGGATTTTGAACCATATTGCTTGGTAAGGTGCCCTTTTGGCGTTAGTTCAACTGTGAAGAAACTTGCCCAAATTGTTGTTCTAGTTGCTTAATCGCCACCGAGTATGACGCCATTTTTTGGTTAATACATGAGATATCCACTTTCATTCCCTTTAAAGTCTCATCTTGGTGGTTGGCCCTCTTCAACAACTTTTCAAACATCTCTTCAAGCCTAGAAGTGCTTGGCATGGCATCACAGTTGTGAGGTGTCACATAAGGACCATTCCTGTAGCCCTCTCTTCTTCCCCAGTCGACATCTGGCACTCTCTCTTTCATAGTATCCACCCTGGTTATCTCTATATGCCCTATCATAGTTGAATTTCTAACCTTGATTCCTGAACCTTGCCTCCGATAGTCTGAGTTGGAACCTTGGGAGTTGTTCCGAAACCCTGCTGCTTGATTTCTTACAAAACATACATCTTCATCAAAGAATGGATCTTCTTAGATTGGAGCCTTCGGAGGTTGGAGAGTGATTGCTTTGACACTTACTTGGTTTTGCTTCAAACCAAGTCCATACTTGTGCAAAGTTGAGCAAGTTTCTCCTTGATCTCTTCGTTTACCTTTGCTTACTCATTGTTGGTGTTGACCGCACAAGAAGTTTTCATCGCACCTCACTCTCTTTGACCCCTTGCTCTATTGGTTTTAACTACTTGCTCTATCTTTGCGGTTATCAATGCAAAAGATTGGTCAAGAAACATGCCTCCCATGATTGAGTCGGTGCAAGCTTGACTGTTCTCATCAAGTGTCTGATAGAAGATCTCAATCAAGGCATCATCAACAATCTTGTGATCAAGGACCATCCTCAAGCATTTGGTAAATCTCTCCCGTGTTGTGCTAATAGAGTCACCCTGCAATTGTTCAAAGTTCTTTCTTTGGCCCTTGAGCTTTAACTTCTTAGATCTTGGGAAATATCTTTCAAGGAATACTCTCTGAATCTCAGCCTAACTTGTAATAGTACCCAGAGGAATCTCAGACAACCACGCAGCTCCAGTGCCAGTCAATGATAGTGGAAACACTCTTAAACCAACAATAACATCAAGAGAAAGTTTTTGTCCCCATAACACTCTTGCAAACAAACATCATATTTTGGAGATGATGGTGAGGGTCCTCGGAAGGTAGCCCTGTGAATAGTCCATGATTTTGGAGCATTTGGAGCAATCCACTCGATACCGTAAACTTAGTATCTGTCGGTAAAAGAGGCAGTACTATAGCAACGGTAACATATATGGCCATACTGTTAAATTGATACTGATTCCATCCATAAGCGTTTTCATTGAAGTCCCTAAGTTGTGGCTTATTACCCCTCATTGGTGGATTCTCCTCTCTTCCCATATCCTCATTCATATTCATGTCCACCTTAACCTCGATATCCGCATTCGTATGAGCCATTCTTCTAACCAGTCTATGGATCTCCAAGTTGATAGGAGCTAAAGGATTGCCTTGGCTCCTTGTGTTGGACATAAACCTAGTACACCCTACAAATAAAATCAAACAAGAAAAAAGAAAAAGAAAAGTAAAATGCAAGAGATTGTAGAAATCAACACTAGAACTAATAATTAGTGAAATTAAGTCAAAACCTAGTTGTATTCCCCGACAAAGGACGCCATAATTTTGATATGATGTTCATGCTCCAATAAGAAAGCAGTTTTTGTCAGTAATTTATCTAACTGAAGCTTAGGGTCAAATCCACAGGGAATACAGGGCTTGACTATAAGACTTAACTACTAATCATTTCAAGTATTTATAACTACAATCTCTAAATAAGGGGGGTTGTGATTCATGAACAAAATAAAATAAACACTATACTATGATACAGAAAAACACTCAATTTTAGGGACAACTTAGAAATTGTATTCCCCATGGTTCATTGACTCAATCACCATAGATAACAAAACTACAATTGGAGATTCACATGCACGACGGTAGAGAACGAATCAAAACCACATGGATAAGTCCAAATGGAGACAGCAGATAGTAAGTCCTCTATTGATTTTTAGGGACTCCTAATCCAAGGGGACCTCATCATAAGATGATGGGAATGGCCATGATCCTTACTTATGCTCGGCTATGTAGTTTGACAAGTGGTATATGGTTTAACTCTTACTCTTTCGGTTCTCGATACTTCTCACATGACTTTATGCTCATAAAAGAATCTATCCAATCAAATTATCTCAATCCAATCATCTCAATTAGCCTCATAGAGGCACAATCTTTCAATCATTCTCTTAGAGAATCTACTCATCTCACAAACCAACATACATCTAA
Source organism: Solanum clarkiae (assembly GCA_011800125.2). Classification (NCBI taxonomy): domain Eukaryota; kingdom Viridiplantae; phylum Streptophyta; class Magnoliopsida; order Solanales; family Solanaceae; genus Solanum; species Solanum clarkiae. The sequence goes on from JAABOM020060705.1 coordinate 8,038, forward strand.
CAACTTAAGGATTAGAATAATCATTAGGGAACAATTGAATAGACCAGTCTTTAGAGTTCATTTATGGAGACTTGAGGGGCTATCAGGTTCTACTAACTCATCATCATTCTCACCTCACAATCACAATCTCAAACAATTATTCTCACTCAGGGCTCTAGACTCAATCCTATCTTCTTTTATGCAATCTTTAATAAAATAATAAATAGGGTTTGTGAAAGAATTCATGTAAAAACATTCAATAAGAAAACAAGTTTATGATGATCTTCAACATACGAAAATACATGTATTAAATATGATTTCTCAAGAAAATAATCAAGAATCATGCATGTTGACTCAAGAAACTTCAACTCTCATCTAAGCCCATCTATGGGACACATGGGAGAACAATATCATGCTTTTAGTTTAGCCTTACATATCTAGATGAAGACTGCAATAATCTTCTTCAAGAATTGGCTCGAATTTCAATCCACCAAGCTTGCTTGTCTCTTCTCTCAAGATATTTTTGTATAAGAACATAAGGAAAAATGGGTTTTAGAAACCGTTAATCGACATAATAAGACTCTAAAAATATGTTTTAAGACTTAGGATCGAGTGATGAATGACCAAAAGGCCCTTTATGAAGTAAAAGAAAAACTTCAAAAAATTGTACATTGGTCCGCGACGCGCCAGGGGCTCGGACCAATGTATTTCGCAAATTTTTTCAAAATTTCAATTACTGTAGAAAACTTGAAGAAAATAATAAGTGTGTATCTGCTCCCCCTACGTGTCGCTCCAGGGGTGCGGATCAACACTGTTTTGGAATTAATTAGCGAAAATTATTTTTCGCTCTGGTTGCTCTTAAGTCAGGTCGAGATCATTTTCCAACTCAATTTTCTGCGATGATCGCAAATCTGGTCTCGGATTTCCCATCGAAGCTTTGGAAGACGCATTGTGCACACGATTACGTTCTAGGGACGTTTTGATAATTATATAGGGTGTTACACTTGCTATACTGTATTTATTGATTCTAGTGTTAATTACTACATCTCGTGATCAGATTTATTAGAAGTTACATGTTACTGTTTAAAAGCAATCAAAATTTACATGAAATCATTTCTTATTTGAAATATAGAGGAATCTTAATGTTTAAGGCATTTAAATTACAAAAAAAAATAATCATAATATTAATCAAAAGTTAAATTTATTAAAAAAATATTAAAAGATGTGGCATTTTCTCTATGATTTGAGCAATGTACCATAACTAACAATTAAGAGTTTATCATATATAAATTTAATAATGTTATTTTTGTAACTATGATTAATTAACATATTTGGTGGATTTTTGTACCTTTCAATCTTGCATTGTGAATACAAGTATCTTGAAACTAAATATAATGTTTTTCAATAGGGAAATAGAAACTGTTGGTAAGTGCTGAAACAATTCAATTTTTTGCGTAAACACTTAGATATATTTGCACTTGATGTACCCCAATTACAACTGAGAATTGAAAGTTTCTTGGTGATATTGATCGAACTTTTTAGGATGTGATGAACTATTTTTTTTCCTTTGAAATCATAAAAAAGGATATTTATTAAACTTGCTATGTGGTATTTATCAATTCAAGTGATAATTACTAAATATCATGATCATATTCATTAAAACTTATATGTTATTGTATAGAAAAAATCACAAATTCTATAAATAGACGGAATATCTTCATAATTATTAACTTTTAAAAAAATTAAATAATATATCATAACTATCAATTACGAGTATGCTTTATATAGATTTAACAAAAAATATGGTATCATGATCGTCGATTAAGAGAGTTTACTTTATATCAATTTAATCATGACCATTTCAAATTTCTAATACTCCTTTGTTCCTTAAAGGGAAAATGCACAAATAAACCCCTCCCCCTCAAACTATAACCAAAATCCCAGGGACATATTTAAACTTTAATGTAGTCCTATTACCCCCCTGATCTTATTTGTTTTGTAATTCAATACCCCTTATTTGTCTACTTAACACGTCTATCCAACTAAATTATTGTGTGTAGTATATGCACGGACCCCACATGCCACGTAGGCAAATAAGGGGCATTAAATTATGAAAAAAATTTGTTTAGAGGGTAATAGGACCAAGTAAAAGTTTAAGTGTGTCTCTGGCTTTTTTGGTTATTAATGTTAACAAATTAATATTTTAAATGATCTCTATAATAAAATAAAAAATAATTATATAAATTAACATAGTTGGTATAAAAATATATTAAAGATTTAGCCTCCTTGCATGAACACACATTGCATAAATATCACACAACACTGCATAGTCAAAAAATGAGTACTATATTTTGTTTTTTATATACGTATGCAATATAAGCATTTAATCAAGTTTTGAAATAAAAAAAACTAGTACATCGGAATTTCTTACTTGAAGTCAAGTAGCGAGTCGTGACATATCGCTCTCATATTTTCTCCACTAATTTTTTTGATCTTAAAATACGCTCTGACATTTTTTTTTAGCTCAAACATATCCCTAAAACTAATAGATCAAATTATAGAATTGAATTTGGAGATATAAAATAATAATTATTTTTAAGTTTGTGTATTTTTTATAAGCCAACTTTAGATAAATATTTTGAGTTAGTAAAAATTGACTATCCCCCCCCACTCCGACAATAATCAAAATCGCAGAGACACTTAAACTTTTACTTGGTGCTATTATCTCTCTCAATCTATTTTTTTGTTAATTTAATGCACCTTATTTTCCCTTAACAACACGCCTATGTTTTTGTGTATAGTACACGTGCGGACCCATACGCAACATAGGCAAATAAGGGATAATTAATTACGAAAAAAAGTTCATGGGGGTAATAGGACCAAGTTAAAGTTTAAGTGTATTTCTGGGATTTTGATTATAGTTTGGGGGGGGTACTTGTGCATTTTCATTTCCTAAAATAAAGAGAAGGTTTCATTCGTCTGCCTTATGGGCAGATTAAAATCAATGGTCATTTACTTTGAAAAAGGTTAAGTAATTTTTCACCAGGATACATATATGTACTCTGAATTCTTTCTATAATTAAGAGTTCTTTTTTGTTTGTTCTAAAATCTTAATCGACTAATTCTTAGTATGTAATTTCACGCACTTTGAACTTCCTTTCGGTATAGGTGACACTGTTTTTATTTTGTTGTAAAATTTTAGTGATTCAATAAAGTCAAGGAGTTTTGACCTAAATGTAAAATCTATATGATGCATTTTTTATCTGAAAAATTATTAATTTATTAAACTCTCCAAATTTAAGAACAAAAATATAAGTATTAATTAATAATTGATGAGTATTCAAGAGATAAAATAAAGTAGGAGTTGCAGTAAAATTTGAAAATCATGACTTTATTAATGCTTGCGTTCCAAACGAGCGAAGCAAAAGAGGAAGGTAAATTTTGACTGCAAAATAATATTATGGAGTGTTAATAATGTTAGATTTATGCTTTAATTCTATTTTTGTTTATATTTCTTATTCTTCAAAGTTTATAGTCCATAAACGAAGCGATAAACTCAATATTTTTTAAGCTATATAATCATATGTTTCTATAGGACAGGAGAGTGTTGGCAGAGGATGGAATAAACCAATTTCAACTC
>JAABOM020060706.1:0-11654 GCA_011800125.2 Solanum clarkiae
GATTAGATTATACAAAGATTTAATTATTTATATAAGAATAATTATAACCTTTCAAATGGATGCATCCACCATGTATGAACCGGATCACCCTGTTGGGCTTCTTGTACAAGATGGGTCAGAAAATACTCCATCACATCGAAGAAGCCACATAGAAAGATTTTCTCCAGCTTTGCAGTAATAAAAGGAATATTTTCCTCTATCCTATCTAAAATACTTTCCAACAACTGACCAGAACATAAATCTTTTAAAAAAAAACTTTTCACTATAATTGGTTTCCATATCCTTTCAGGTTAATTGCTAAAACCGATGGGAATCAAACTTTCCATGAATACATGACAGTCATGACTATTCATACCTAACAACTTTCCTTCATTTAGATTTTTCCACTTGCGTAAATTTGAAGCATATCCTTCTAAGATCCACAAATTTTTTACCTACTCACATATTTTACATTGCTCATCCACTGTAAATGAAAAACTAGCTCTGGGATTTACAATTTTGCCATTTGGTAGTTCCTGCAACAACAATTCCCTTCTCCTGCAATATTCCTTTAAGTCCAATCAAGCTCTTGGGTTGTCTTTTGCCTTCCCCTTGACATTCATCACTATCTTGAACAAATTGTCAAAAGAAAATTTCTCAACATATATCACATCAGAGTTGTGTCGCAAAAGATTATCCTTACAGTACGACAACTCTCAAAATATGCTTTGTTTGGTCTAGTTATGTTCAACGTCATATCCAATAATTCTAGAATGTATGGGACACTCTGTGAATTTAGCCAGATGAGGAACTCATTCCAAAATTTGATAGCCTGTATATGATGGGGGTGGGGGATCATTCTTAACCTTATTTTTTTTGAATGCATGTTTCATATTTCTAAACTCGTGATCTATTGGAAAGAATTGCGATGACAACCAAATCATAAATTTTTCCTGCCATGCTTTAGGATAAAAGCCTTACTATATTCCATTAAATGAGGACAAGCAAGCTTTCCAGTAGTCATCCAACCAGAAAACATACCATATACAGGAAAATTATTAATAGTTCACATTAAACAAGCATACATAACAAAATTCTATTTAATTGATATGTCATACATCACTACACCTTCAAACCATAGTTGTTTAAGCTCATCTATCAATGGTTATAGATAGACATCAATTAAATTTTTTGGATTGCGAGGACCTAGAATAACGCAACTTAAAAATATGAATGGACCTGTCATGCACATTTCAGGTGGAAGATTATATGGAGCAAGAAACATAGGCCAACAAGAATAAGGCATGTCAAAATTAGAGATTGGTGTAAAACCATCTGCACGCAGCCCTAATATAACATTTCTAGCCTCTCTAGTAAAGTCAAGATATACATTCTCAAAATGCTTCCATGCTGCCCCATCAGATGGATGAGACGAGACACCCGACGACCTTCTATATTCACGATGTCATCTCATATGTATGGTAGACCTTATCGATGCATACAACCTCTTTTGTCTTGGAATAAGAGGTAAATAATGCATCACCTTTAAAATGCCCCAAAATGTGCTTCGGAATGTCCCATAATAGTAATTTCTATATATCTCCAAATCCATACATGATCTCAAAAATCAACTTCATATTCTCGATCAGGAGGCAAAATTGAGTGGGAAATGGGTATAAACCTCATTTTAGAGGAACCGTACTGAAAAATAATTTTTGCTAATTTTCAATTTCCAGTGACTGTCCGCCCCCTAGCCGCGATGCTCTAGGGGCACGGAGCAGTGTATCTTACATTCCACGTCGGGTTTGCGTTGCGCGAGGGTCATTGATCAGTGTATTACTTTCATTGGTTTTTTTTATTTCGGCCAAGAGTGTCACGACCCAAGCCTAGAGTCTAGATGTGATATGGTGAATGGGAATCCGAAGGGAACCCAAACAAGTCTCTTAGCATATCATTTACACATCCTTGGTCGCGGAAGCAATTAAACAACAAGAAGATAGAAAAAATAATGATAAAGGGACTAAGGGAAGTCTTTAATAGCATAAATCATAAAAGAGTCAAAGCTCAAGCACAATTACATAGTTAGTTCCAACAACACCTCTAAGCATAGACTTGAACGGGGGCCAAGACACTTTCCGGGCTCACCCTCATAGTATAAGAAGTTCAACATGAAGAAATGACAAAGGCAAGAATATCATAACTAACGTCCCCAAACTTTTAGTTCTCACCAATAGCTTATCTTCATGATGACCAACTAGCCACGAGGAGGATGATCATGAGGATCTCTGGTTCCTACATGGTAACATAATGTAGGTAAAGAGTACGTGTTAGTACCTTTGAATGTACTAATTATGTAGAATGCAATGCAAAAAGAGATAGACAACATAGGCAAAATGCATAAACATAGGCAATGGATAGTATAATAACAATATGGCATGTATGATCAATGCTTGAAGTAAAACATGCTTTTATAGAATATATTTCATGTGTAGGAAGAGACTATCATCATACACCAAGCATCTAATACTTGGAATCCAAGGCCCAACACTCCCTGGAAGGTGATTGAGGTATCTACTGCTCAATTGGTAGTACGGGCCTAGCACCCCCGACAAAGTGGGCAAGATATATACCCCTCAATAGGGTAGTACTGGCCTAACACCCCACCCCTCCCCCCACAACGTGGCCAAGGTATATACCCCACAACATAGTAGTACGGGCCTAGCACTCCCCGACAAAGTGATTGAAGTATATACCCCCCAATTGGTAGTATGGGCCTAGCACCCCCTGACAAGGTGATTGAGGCATAGCATCCCCTCAACAAAGTATGGTCAACTTGAAATATTACAGATAATTTTCATGAAATCAACACATACATACATTCGTTTCATCATCATAAAGTCACTTCAATCATAAGTCATGCAATAGATCATCAATAACTCAAGAACCCTTAACCGACATTTTATCAAACACTTGGTGGGTGTATAATGCTAGTTCAAAATCATGCAATTCAAGAGTGAAATCATGTGAGAAAACATAATGTAAATCAACATACCAACACTTGGTAACACCATCATGTGATATACATTGAAACCCTTCATCAAATCGCATAATAGGTCATAGATTCATAGCTCAAAACATGCTTAAACAGTCACATTTTATGAAACACCTTTATATTTAAATTTCATAATAGAAGCTACCCATAGATAACCAACTTGAAAACATGCAATTTACATGAAATAGAAGGTTGGGCACCACGGGTGAAAGGACTCAATGGTTGAAACCCACATACCTCAACTTTCGAGATTTCCTTGATGAAGATTTGATTGAGAACTTGAATTTTGATTGAATTTCTTAAGATCTGGAATGAGTTTGGGACACTTAAATTTGGGTGAAATATTTGGCTAAGTGTTAGAGAGGGTTTTGGGGAATGTCTTGAATGATATGGGGTTGAAAAATGACTAAGTATAGGTGTTTTTACACATAGGAAGGTTTAGGCCCAAGACCCCAAAGCCTTAGGCTGAAATAACAAAACTGGCAACAAAATACACTGCTCCGCGTCGCAGAGCAAACGCGCACCCCCACTATTTTATGCAATCTTGAAAAAAATTAAATTTTGCTATGGTTGCTCTAGAATCGGGGGTATATCCATTTCACACTCAATTCCCCCCCCCCTAGCGATCAAGAATATGAAGTCAGATTTTTGATATCATACACTAATTTTGAGATATATGAAAATTATGATTATGGACATTGCCGAGGCATATTTTCGGGCACTTATTGGGGCATTTCAATATCTTCCCCTTAGGAACATTCGTCCTGAATATAAAAGAAGTGTACCTAAGAAAAGTAATCATGAAGGACTCAGCCCCAACAAGAATTCAACAATGCACTTAAACACCACTTTCAAATATCTCAACATAAGTGTCAAAACCACCATGAACTTGTCAACATAAACATGAATGCATGCAAATGACATAAGGGCTGAAACTTAAGACTTGAAATAATATAGGGTACTTAAAGTAGTACCATAGGCTTGAGAGAATGGAAGAGATGAGGATATCGCTTTCGCATGTCCGCCTCGGCTTCCCATGTGCCACTTTCAACTAGTTGATTTCTCCAAAGAACCCTGACGAAAGCAACATCCTTGTTCCTCAACGTCTTCCCTTGTCCATCCAAAATTTCTACCAGAGCCTCATCAAAAGTCAAGGGGTCTTTAACAACACCCAAAACATCAAGAGGCACCATAGCACTTGGGTCACTCACACACTTCCTCAACATAGACATATAGAAGATCGGGTGAACCATATTCATATTATTGGGAAACTCCAACTCATAGGCCACCTTGCCAATCCTCCTCAATACCCTATACGAACCTACAAATCTTGGACTCAATTTAGTTTTTTAAATAAAATGAACGACACCCTTCATGGGTAAGATCTTCAAATAGACCCAATCACCAACCTTAAATTCAAGCTCCCTCCTTCTCACATCGACATAGGACTTTTGTTGACTTTGGGATGTTTTCAACCTGTAGCTTATCAACATTACCTTTTCCTAGCCTTCATAAACAAATCTGGACCTATCAAAGCCATCTCCACCACCTCAAACCATCTAATCAGGGACCTATAACGTCTACCATAGAGAGCCTCAAAAGGAACCATACCAATGCTTGAATGATAACTATTGTTGTAAGTGAACTCAATGAGTGGAAGAAGATCATCCCAAATACCTCTAAGCTCCAAAACACAAGCTCTAAGCATATCCTCAAGAGTTTGGACAGTTCTTTCGACTTGGTCATCCATTTAAGGGTGAAAAGCCATACTAAGCTTTACCTCGGTACCAAGACCTCTTTGGAAGGACCTAAAAATACGATATGATATACAAAGGCACACCATGTAATCTAACAAATTCATGAATGTACAACTTAGCATAATCCTCGGCACCATAAATAGTCTTAACCAGTTGGAAATGAGCTGACTTTGTCATTTTGTCAACCACAAACCAAATGGAGTCAAAATGCTTTTTAGTCTTAGGCAATCCAACCACAAAATTCATGTTAAACTCCTCCTACTTCCAAGTAGGAATCTCTATATCTTGGGCTAGGCCACCCGGCCTTTGATGTTCATCTTTGACTTGTCGACAATTATGGCAACCGGACACAAACATAGCAATATGCCTCTTCATGCCACCCCACCAAAACACTTCCTTCAAACCTCTATACAACTTTGTGGAACCGGGGTTAATAGAATAGGAAGAATTATGAGCCTCATCAAGAATCTTCTCTCTCAAGTCATCCACACTAAGAACACACAACCTCCCTTGGTACCTAAGGGCACCATCTCCCTCTTGGGAGAAAACCTCCACCTTACCATCCCTCACCAAGGCCTTCAGTTCTAACAAGGCAGGGTCAAGATGTTGCTTTGCCTTTACCTCCTAAATCAATGAAGATTTAGAACCATCAAGCACCACTACTCCACCCTTAGCAACCTCCTCCAACCTAACTCTCTATCTGGACAAATGATGAAGCTCTCTAGCCATCTCTTTGCTATCATCATCAACATGTGCTAGGCTACCCATAGGCACCCTACTCAAAGCATCGGCTACAACATTAGCCTTGCCAGGGTGATAATGCACAGTCATATCACAATAATTAAGAAGCTCTAAACACCTTTGTTGTCTCAAGTTGAGGTCTTTTTGGATGAAAACATGTTGGAGACTCTTATGATCGGTAAACACATCAACATGCACCCCATACAAATAATGACGCCAAATTTTCAAAGCAAATAACATCGCAGCCAATTCAAGATCATGGGTAGGATAATTCTTTTCATGCACCTTAAGTTGTCTAGAGGCATAAGCTATGACCTTACCATTTTGCATCAAAACACAACCCAAACCAATTCGTGGGGCATCACAATACACAACAAACCCTTCCAACCCTTCCGGTAGAGATAAGATAGGAGCGGAGACAAGCTTATCTTTCAAGGTTTAGAAACTCTTTTCGCACTCATCGGTCCATACAAATTTTGCCTTATTTTTGGGTCAACTTAGTCATAGGAGAAGCAATGGAAGAGAAACCATTAACAAACCACCAGTAGTAACCCACTAAGCCCAAGAAACTTCTAACGTTTGATGGGGTCAATGGTCTAGGACAATTTCTAATCACTTTTGCCTTTTTAGGATCCACCTTAATACCATCACCCGACACCACATCACCTAGAAAGGCAATCTCTTTCAACCAAAACTCATATTATTCATACTTTTCATACAACATCTCCTCCCTCAAGATTTGTAGTACCACCCGTAAGTGAGCCACATGCTCCTAGTCACTATGGGAGTATATCAAAATGTCATCAATGAAAACCACCACAAACAAATCAAGGCAGGGTTTAAAACCCTATTCATAAGATCCATGAAGATAGCCGGTGCATTAGTCAAATCGATGGATATAACAACAAACTCATAGTGCATATCTTGTCTGAAAGTTCGTCTTGGGAATGTCACACTCCCTCACTTTCACTTGGTGATACTCAGACCGAAGATCAATCTTAGAGAACTGACTAGCCCTTTGAAGTTAGTGAAAAACATCATCAATCCTTGGTAGATGGTACATATTCTTTATGGTGACCCTATTAAGTTGTCGGTAGTCAATGCATATTATAAGAGTACTATCTTTCTTCTTCAAAAACAACATCAGTGCACCTTAATATGATTGTCTAGGCCTAATAAAACCCTTCTCTAACAAATCCCTTAATTACTCCAACTCCCTTAACTCCGCCAGGGTATGATAAGGGGAAATAGAAATGGATTGAGTATCGGTAAGGAGGTATATGCCAAAATTTATTTCCCTTTCAGGAGGAACACTGGGAATCTCATTAGGATAGACATAAAGGAATTCATTCACCACTGTGACCAACTCTCTAGGAAGGACTTTGGACTCAACATCACTAACCCTTACTAGATGATAGAGATACCCTTTAGAAATCAACTTTTGGGCTTTAATGCAAGAAATGAATCTACCCTTGACCACCACATCATGACTCTCCCACTCATGGATGGGTTCATTAGGGAATTGAAACTTGACCCTACGGGTTCTACAATTAATAGAGGCATAATATGCATGCAACTAATCCATCCCAAAATGACATCAAAATCCACCGTATCCAAACTCAACAAAATCACAAGGAAATATTTTATGCAAAACGAAAACGGGACAATTTCTATAGGCCCTTCTGGTAACAATGGATGCACCAATGGGAGTAGACACCTCATATAACTCACACAACAATTCAGGTTCAACACGAAATGTTTTGGCAACAAAAGGAGTAACAAAAGAAAGAGTGGCACCCGGATCCACATCAAAATTAAAGACTCTTAATATACCAGTGATGACATCGGGCACCTCATCTACCCCTTGTCTCCCTTGAAGAGCATAGAACCGATTGTGCCTTGGAGCACCACCTTGTTGGCCTCCTCTTCCCATAGGAAACACATTTGTTCCCCGGCCTTGTGGACGACTATCTCCACCCTTGATGCAATTACGAGGACAATCAATCTTCTTGTGACCACTTCTCCATAACTATAGCAAGCATTTGTGTCCCTCAAATATGGGTCATCATGGCGTCTACCACATCTTGGGCATATAGGATTATGCACCATAACAACACCTCCTTGGACCCTTGGGTTATCATTAGCAAACCTTTTACTAGGAGCATTTGAAGACCCTTGGCCTTGATGATATCTGTTACCCTTGGGACCTTGGAATCTACCTTCAAAACAGGCCTTCTTGGCCTCACTACCTCTTCTCTTCCTCAACTTTTTCCCCTTTAATTGTTTGGCATAAGTCATCAGGCGAGAAAAATCCATCTCACCTATCAACATAGCAGCATGCAACTCCTCATTCAACGAATCAAATACACCCATCACAAAATCGTTTATCCTAGAACTTAGCTCAGCCACTAAGAGCATATTTAGAGAGTTGGTTGAACTTGAGGGCATACTACTTCATACTCATGGTTCCTTGCTTCGAATTCATGAATTCCATCATTTTGGCCTTCCTTAGCTCAAGAGGAAGAACCGGTTGAGAAATGCCGCCTTAAACTCCTTCCAAAGGATCACATTGTTGTCCCCCTTCTCCTCCTTCCATTGGGTAAACCATATTTAGGCCACCCCCTTGAGTTGGTAGGCTGCCAACTCCGCTTTCTCCTCCGATCTAACACCCATAATAGACAACACTTTGTACCCCTCATTAATAAATTCTTGAGGATCCTCATCTACTTTAGACTATGGAACTCTGGTGGGTTTAGCCTCATAAAATCCCTCATCCTAGAGGCCGAAGTAGGAGTATGAGAGGCTTGAGCTCCTTGGTTGATTTGATTAGTCATAGCTTGAGCTAGCATGGTAATAGCATCCTAAAACTCTTCATGAGCGATTTGTTCTTCGGGTGTACGAGCTCTTCTTTCTCTTGGGATAAGCATGATTTAAAACAGCAAAAAACATTCGTTAGGGGAAAAACTTATCGTAACTTCTATAGCATGACATAGATCAAGAAGAAGGAAAATATTTCCTAAAACACCACATAGCCTGGTACTTATAGTTACGGTGCACTTCACAACCATGAATAAGACTCTAATCGACGTGGCGTATTGGATGCCGAGGACTATTAACAACCTAGTGCTCTGATACCATGTTTGTCACGACCCAAGGCTAGGGCCTAGATTTGACACGACAAATGAGAACCTGAAAGGACTCCAAACAAGCCTTTTAACATATCATTTACACATCCTTGGTCGCTAAAGCAACTAAACGACAACAAGATAGAAGAAATAAGGATAAATGGACTAAGGGAAGTCTTTAATAGTATAAATCATAAAAGAGTCAAAGATCACACACAATTAAATCATTAGTTCCAACAACACCTCTAAGCATAGACTTGAGCGGGGGCCAAGACACTTTCCGACCTCACGCTCAAAGTATAAAGAGTTCAACATTAAGAAATGACAAAGGCAAGAATAGCATAGCTAACATCCCCGAACTTTGAGGACTCACCAATAGCTTATATTCAAGATGACCAACTATTCACGGGGAGGATGATCGTGAGGAGCTCTGGTTCCTACATGGTAACATCATGTAGGCATAGAGTATGCATTAGTACATTTGAATGTACTAAGTATGTAGGATGCAATGCAACAAGAGATAGGCAATAAGCATAATATAACAATATGACATGTATGATCAATACACAAGTGAAACATGCTCAAGAAACTCATGCTCATATAGGATACCATATGTGTAGAAGAGACCAAGCTAGAGATTCAAAGTACAAACCCCTTGGTAGGTATGATGATGATATCACCCATCACCCTGGTGTGTGAAGTACAAACCCCTCATCTAGGTTAGTGATAATTGCACCTATCACCCTGGTGTGTGAGGTACAAACCCCTCATCTAGGTTAGTGGCAATCTCACCTACTACCTTGGTTTTTGAGATACTAACCCCTCAACTAGGTTATCCGGGCTCTTAGTTCCCCCGGATTGAGCATGGCCTAATGCTACACTTCATATAGATTATATCATATCTACAAGCATATTTCATCATGATATAGTCATTCATATCATATCTCAAGCTTTGAACCTTCAATACCTCAAGAAACCATAACCGGACAATTCATCAAACACTTAGCGGATGTGTAATGCTAGTATGAAACCATGAAATACAGAGGTGAAATAATGCAAGTAAATCCATTGTAAAACCATCAATCAACACCTTGTCACACTCTCAAGCAATATACATCAAAAGCCCTCATCAAATCTTACAATAGATACAAGATTTATTGCTCAAAAAATAGCAAAACAGTCACAATATTACATGACTTTAACATATTTCATAGACATGTTCATACTAGTAAACCCATTAGTAAAATTAACTTTATATCATGCAAATTGAGTAAAAAGGAGATTAGGGCACCATGGGTAGAAGGACCCAATGGCTTAAACCTACATACCTTAGTTTTGAAGAAACTCTTCATGAAAAATGAAAATGGAGACTTAAAGCTTGAAGAAAATCCTTAGTTTCGGATGAGGTTCTTGAGACTTGAATTTGGGAGTGAAAAATATGGTTAAGTGTTTGAGTGAGTATTGGGGAATGTTCAGGATAATATGGGGGTGGAATATGGCTAAGTATAGGTAAAAACACATTTGGAAACATTTAGGCCCAAGACCAAAACACATTTAGGAACATTTAGGCCCAAGACCCAAAAGTCTGGGACCGAGATAGAAAAACTAGGCAAAACAATATACAGGAGCGCGCCCTTGACGCGTCGTGCCAGGGGCGCGGATTGTATCTGGAAATTGCATTTTTGCAATTTTTAAATTTTGCTACGATTGCTCTTAGATCGGGATTAGGCCCTTTTCCCCTAATTTTAACCCGCTAAATAAGAATAGGAAGTGGGATTTTTGATATCGTGTACAGATTTTGAGATATATAGAATTTAAAATTCCGAGCACTCCGAGATATATTTTCAGGCACTTTTTGGGATCGTTTCATTCAGACTTTTTATTCGTCGTGTCACGACTAGGACCTAGGCTTTAATCGTGACAATAAACTTCAAGTTCTAAGTTATATTCAACTTAAAGTTCACAACTACTTGAACTTAAATTTATATCCTAAAATATAATAGTTCAAGTTTCAAAAGTGTGTAAGCTGAATATTTCTAAGTATATAAAGTCCTAAACTTTAATTTAATAAGTATATAAACTTCAAGTTCTGAATTGTATTCAACTTAAAGTTCACAACTACTTAACATTTAATTTATATCCTAAAATATAATAATTCAAGTATCAAAAGTACATAAGCTGAATTTTTCTAAGTATATAAAGTTCTAAACTTCAATTTAACAAGTATATAAACTTCAAGTTCTAAATTATATTCAACTTAAAGTTCACAACTACTTATAATTTAATTTATATCCTAAAATATAATCATTCAAGTTTCAAAAGTGCATAAATTGAATTTTTCTAAGTGTATAAAGTCCTAAACTTCAATTTAACAAGTATATAAATTTCAAGTTCTAGATTATGTTCAACTTAAAGTTCAAAACTACTTAAAATTTAATTTATATCCTAAAATGTAATAATTCCATTTTCTAAAGGGAAAAAGTTGAATTATTCGAAGTATATAAAGTCTTAAACTTCAATTTAATAAGTATATAAACAAGACTTCAATTTAACAAGTATATAAACTTCAAGTTCTAAATTATATTCAACTTAAAGTTTACAACTACTTAAAATTTAATTTATATCCTAAAATATAATCATTGAAGTTTCAATAGTGCACAAGCTGAATTTTTCTGAGTATATAAAGTGCTAAACATCAATTAAACAGGTATATAAACTTCAAGTTCTAAATTATATTCAATTTAAAGTTCACAACTACTTAAAATTTATTTTATATCCTAAAATATATTAATTCAAGTTTCTAATTGCAAAATTATTATTAGTATATAAAGTAATAAACTTCAATTTAAGAAGTATATAAACTTCAAGTTCTAAATTATATTCAACTTAAAATTCACAACTACTTAAAATTTAATTTATATCTTAAAATATAATAATTCAAGTTTCAAAAGTGCATAAGTTGAATTTTTCTAAGTATATAAAGTCCTAAACTTCAATTTA
>JAABOM020060707.1:0-11654 GCA_011800125.2 Solanum clarkiae
TGTGTCGGAGTTGGTGAATGCCTTTATGTACCAAGGAGAGATCTATGTTTCATGCCAAGTGATATGAAATCAAGTAATCTTACATATCTCGTTGTATGACCTCGTTACTACCTCGAGATAACCTTCAATACACTCACATCAGGACTCAAACTCAGTCAGACATCACATTCAGACATTCAGGCTCTAGACATCCCCTAAGTTTATTATTTAAGTCTTTATAGAGAGAAATTTCACGGGTGAAATCACAATCACATAGTAATGTAAATATACAGTAAAATTTAAACATGATGATCATCAATATAGGATATGAAATTAAACAAATGGCTCCGAAACAAAGAAAAAGGTATTTTAGTTAAAGAATGAAAAAAAATAAGAACTCAAGATAACATTCAAGAATTTAAAGCAATAACTCAAGAACTCATAAATCAAGATTTCTAGACATGAATATTTTTCATCCTAACTCTATATTGGCACATAGAAGATCAATTTCATGCTTTTTGGTAGCCTTTACATACCTGGGAATGGAAATTTTCTTCAAGAATTGGAAAACTTCTCTGTAACCCTCACCTTGTCTCTCCTTCTTCTCTCTTAATACTTGTGTAAAAATAAAAGATTTAGAATAGTTTTGGGTTTAAAAACCCTTTCCAAACGAATTGTACATTTAAAAGCTGACCCGGGGATGAAAAAAAAATATTAGGAAGGATAAAATTGCCCTTCCCGAATTAAAAGAAAAAAAACTGCTCCCTCGTATACTAGTGTGCGACGCGCATTAGTGGTTTTTTTCAATTATTCGTGAATTCTCGATTTTCATCAAATTTTAGAAAAAAGACAAGTGTGGCTCCATGTCCTCTCCGCAACGTAGAAGGGGCGCGGAAAATCCATAGTTTTAGGCTCACTTTGAGCAAAATAAATCGCATTTTTTTGCGTTAAAGTCACGTCGAAATCATTTTTCAACTCAGTTTTTCGTACTGGTCGCAAATCCGATCTCGAATTTTTCATCAGAGTTTGGGAAGGCACGTTGTGCGCACGATAAAGTTTAGGGACGCTTTAGTAATTTTACGGGGTGTCACAAATTTATAAAATTATTTTGTATTCAATTAATCTGCTTTATTATAGAACAATATTATCTTATATAATCAATTAATATTTTACTTTCTCTTTGGATGAAATTTATATGTTTTATAGAAAATGTTTTATGTAAATTAAATAACAAAAAATACTAAAATTTTAAAGAAGTATAAGAAAAAAGGATAGAAATTGATATTGTAAGGGTAGAATAGACATTTGGAAAGTCAATTAAGCAAATAAGGAAGATAATGACTATTTCTCAAAGTTGAGGTGAGAGTTTGATTTTTAAAGTAAAATTGATGGTGATTTTACCCATTAAAAAATACAACTATGTAAGAGATCGTTTGGTAAAGTGTATAAAAGTAATGCTAAATAGAGTGTATTAATAATGCTTGCATTAGTAATTCATATATTAGTTATACTTGCATTAAGTATATATAGGATAGTTTTATGCATTATCCGATTTAATGCATTAAAAATATCATGTATTGCATAAAAATGTATTTATAAATATACTCTCCACAATTATGGTGGAAAAGATGAGAAATTTTTTTGAGGAGCAATTAGGTCTTCAAGCATGTTAATGCATGCATTAAAAGCACTATGTTACGAATATCTAGAAATTCATGTTGTTAGTAATATGCACCTCAATATACAATAGAGTGCATAACTAATGCAAGTATTAGTTATACAAAACATGAAAAAGTATACCAAACAAGGTACTACTTAACGACCTCTAAGGGGTCACTTGGTATAATGTATAAGAACAATGCTAAATAGAGTGTATTAATAACACTTGCATTAGTAATGCATGCATTAGTTATATATAAAATTTTTATATGCATTGTTTGGTTTAATGCATTAAAAATAGCATCAATTGCATAAAAAAATTATTTATAAAAATAACCTCCATATTTATGGTGAAAAAGATGTAAAAAAAATTGAGGGTCAATTAGGTCTTTAATTATGCTAACGCATGCATTAAATCTCTTACGTTACTAAT
The DNA here is from genome assembly GCA_011800125.2 of Solanum clarkiae. Lineage (NCBI taxonomy): Eukaryota > Viridiplantae > Streptophyta > Magnoliopsida > Solanales > Solanaceae > Solanum > Solanum clarkiae. The sequence continues at coordinate 2,072 of JAABOM020060707.1, forward strand.
ACCTAGAAATTCATGGTATTAGTAATGTACACATTTATACACGATAGAATGTATTATATATAGCATGAAAAAGTGTATCAAACATGATACTACTAATACATTAAATTAATGCATGCATTAATTTTGCTAATACACTTTACTAAACGGCCCTTAGTGTAACTATTTGGATCATGGTTTGTCATGGTTTCATAATATATAGAATGGTATGATATTGTATAGTACAGTACTGTATAATGTTTGGATAGACTGTATGAGTTGTCACTGTTTAATGATAATTTGTTGTTTGATTTAACTATATAATATTATATAGTAGCTTATAAATTTATAAAAATGTCCTCGATTATTATAAATATTAAATTTATTAATATTCTTTTAATAAAGCTTTTTTTATAAATAAATAAATACATAGAATCAAGTAAGAAAATATGCAAACTAATATATCTCCAATCCATATAGACAATGCAAGAAAATAAAAAAGTGATAAAAAATAATCCTCAAAAAATAAATTAAAAGGTGAAAGAAAAGACGAGGTGGAAGAGAAGTTTCAAATGCTGACGCGGAGGGAAATAAGTAGTACAAAAACAGTACAAAAGCAGTAAATATATTAGGGTAAAGTTTAATAAATAATAAAGGATAAATTAGAATTATTTAAATTTAAACAAGGATATAATTGAAAAAAATAAGAAAACCATGGGATATCACCAAATTGGTAGTTTTAAAAAGTGAGGGTTTTCATAGTTACAGAACCATGAAACCAAACCATATTATACCATATAATTAATGAAACAATCAAAACAAAACGTAATTCTCTTACTAACCATACCATACCATGTCACGAAAAAACACCATCCAAACAAGCGGTAAGTGTAATATTGTAATGACCCTCTAGGTCATTTCTATGATTTTTCTGTTATTATATTGACTTGAGCATGTGTATAGTGACCTCGAGACTATTGAGGTGATTATTGGTCGAGTTATTCGGGAGTTATGTGGATCTTCGAGTTAACTGGGAAGTTATACCTATAAAATGATTTTTTGGATAAAGTCCTAGTAAATGGCATTGGAATAGAATTATGACGATTCTATTAGCTCCAGAACGGTTGAATTAAGCTAGGAGCAAGTTTAGTGTAATTATATCATGGATTGTAAATTTAGCTATCAGAACCAATTAATAGTTGACTCAGTCAATACCCACAAGAACCGTGCCTTGAATGAGAATTTTGATAGCGCAGTTAGCTCCGGAACGTCAATTTTGGTCTAGGGTGACACTTCGTTTGATATCGGGGATGTCCGAATGCGATTTGACCCTCGAGGGCTTTTCGGTAAGAGTTGCGGATAAAAAAGTGGGACCCTCATTTTATCGTAGGAATCTCCGACATTTGGATCCAAAATGTCGAAATTTATAGGGTTACATAGTTCATTTATGAAAATCAGAGTTCAGACGAGCCTGAAACGACGAAAAAAGAGATTTAAGGATTAATGGAAAGAGAAGGAGATATGTGTCCAAATCTTGGGGTTGCCACGTGGTGTTGTCAGGTGCTGCCACATGGCAGTAACGTGTTAGGCCTGCTGCCTTTCTATATATGTACTTATGTTTCCAGGAAATTATATAATCATTTTCTTCAACTTTGCACCGCAGTTTCGAGCTCATCCTTCATCCAATTTGAGTAATTTAAAAGGCTACTTGACTCGAATTTTTGCAAGGAACATCGTGGTGGTGTCAGAATTCAATTTTGGCATTGATTTTGAGGTAAAATACCTGTTTCTTTTGCTGATTATATATCAAAATTGGTGAAAACTTTACACTGTGATATCTCAGTCATTTCTCAATGGAATTAAGTAGAATTTTGTGTTTAAGTTGTTCTATTTTTCGAGAGGAACGTTGTGGTATGCTTGGATCTATTAATTTGGCTGTAGTTTTATAGAATTTGACCTAGAAGTTATGTAAGAAATGTTTCCGGTAAGAAATGCAACTTTATTTTTGAGTCATTTCTCTGTCTTTTGAGATATATTTTGGGGTCAATTTCTAGCTATGGACTCGGGATGATGTAGAAATCATTTTATGGGGGTTGCTTCGATATTTCAGGTGTGGGCCCTATTTTTCTTCGTTTCAGTCCTAATTAATATAATTTCACCCATTTCCTGAAATGTTACAGCCAAATTAGCTGTAATGATCTTGTGACTTATGTTTTGATAGCTAAAGCAGCATCAAAAAGCAATTCGAAGGGAAAGGCTCAACTGGATCTAGTCGGAGCATGAGAAGTCAGTTACTAGGTAGGCTAGGTTTTCTCTAAACCTCAAACTGAGTTGAAATGCAGATGTATTTGAACTGGAATGTGTAGAAATATATTGTTATGGATTGAGTTGTGGAGTATAAGATGTATATGGTTGGATGTGATTTGTGTGTTGTATATATATGATGTCATGGGATGATAGTTGTTGTATTGAGGGTTGTGTTGCCTATAATTGCTATATTGTTTGAGTTCTTACATTGTATGACTACGAGAGGGCCTGAAAAGGCTGACTATGACTGCGAGCATGTGATAGGCATGTACACTGAGCTTGACTTTCGCTTGTATATGTGTGTGGCCTGATGCTACCAATATCCACAAGCTTATAAGGCTGACACGTGATTACATACTACCCTGTGCACTGAATCTGGTATCTATTTCTCATTTGAGTACTTGTGGTAGAATTTTTTAATTAAACATGATTCTATGTTGCCTTGTGGGTTATATAATCCTGTATACTGTTGTTATCAGTTATGTACTTGTGACACTGGTTAGTGAGTGGAGAGACACACCATATTTTGGGGATGGGTATAGTATATCCATAAAGGAGCCTTGCATTCTGTGATACGAGAGGTGTTGTTAATAAGTCACCGGTGGGTTAGAGACGGGAGTGTGGCCCTAGTAGCTAGGTGTAGGCTATACCTTGTGTGCCTCCTACGGTTATCTGCGACGAGACACTAGTTATATAGGTTAGTCCTAGGGACTGGCACACTGTTGAGAGGGGCACATTTTCAGTGGGTCGGCACATGGTTGCCTTAGGCGATATCCTTTGTGGTTGTTGAGCTACGATATGATCCTGGTGGGTGTCATCCTTATGATTGCCTAGCCTCTTGGGCCTTAGCTTAGGTTAAACTGACGCTTCCCTATAAGTTGTTTTACATAGAGAAAGAGTCTGGTAAGGGTCGAATATGGGCTAGTCCCTGGGATAAGCATGTGTTCTGACTTGACTTGTACCAGCATGATGTGCATAGCCTATTTCTATTGAGATGTGATGACTAGGAGACTATGTATTAATTATATGTCATACTGTGGCCTAATTCTGGTATATATATGACTTTGTTGGGTTAGATTGTCTTAGATACTTATAATATGTAGTGATTGTCTATGTTTACTCTGGGGACGTGTGATTGACGAGGTTATGCTATACTTGGCCTTTATTGGGCGTGACTCCACGATGATTTGTGATACATATATACCCGAGGTACTACTGATAGTTGTTATGTGCTGATTTTTTCTATATGATGCTGGGTTATTTGTCTTTATCTGATTGAAGTGGTAGATTATGTAGTTCGATGGGGATGATTCTGTAGAGAGAGATTGACTGGTTCTACGCTCTAAGACCTAGATGACGCACCCTGTAGTTTAGGTCTCTGATGACCACATCCGAGTTTGAGATCCCGATTACGCGCCCCGTGGTCCCATTTTTCGATGGTCACGTTCGAGTGTCCAAGACCAGGGTGTCGATTCTAAAGGGGTCCGAGCATTTGCCATTACTTTATGCCTGAGGCCCCATTGACTACACTTTAGGGGCTAGGCGCCGTTGATTGATATTTTGGGTCGAGGATCCCGCTGATTCGTCTTTGGAGGAGAGGCCCCATGATTGACATTTTGAGATGAGACACATTTGATTATGCAATGGGGATTCTTTCTCCGACAGTGGATACATCCCATCGTTACGCATATATATTTTGGATCGGGTGCCACGTGACAGCACAGGGTCGAGGACCCAGTTGATATGTGATTATTGGGGCGAGGCCCCGTGATTAATTACTCGTAGATCCACTCACCTATTCACACCCTGATTGTGCATAGGTGTACCCTTTGGGCTTATGGGAGCATTCGGGCTTAGATACTAGGGTCTTACACCCACGTATAGCTGACTCTTTTTTTGATGATATGGCGAGTTGGACTCTGTGATGATCCTATAGGATTTTGTGATGGTTCTGAAGGATACCGTTATGATCTGTCAATTCTATATTATGCACGGGGGTGTACTTTCTAGGATTTTGGGGGCCCAGTTGGCGTACAGGTGTAGGTACTTCACCCGCATATAGCACTATGCCTCAGTCCTACGCAGTCTTAGTCAGTCAGTATCGATGTTCAGTACTTGGGTTAGTTCAGTTGTGCTTTAAGGGTTTCCAGACATGTCTATGCCTTAATCTGAATTCGTTTTGCTACACTATTGTAGCTCTATTTATACTTGGGCTTTATTTATGGTTATTGTTTTGCTCGATCGGTCGATAATACTTACTAGGTACCTTTTCTGGTACTCACCCCTACTTCTACATCTTCCATGGACAATAATATGTGTATCATCTATTATATATTTTACTAATTCCTTGTTTCTTTTATTTTATCTTAATTGTTTTTATGTATCTTTAATTAAATATTATTTTATTTTTCTAATCTTTCTTTACTTAAAGTTTACTGTTGACATTATAAGAATTGCACATATATTTTTATAGAATTTAATTTGTCATGGCTTTAAAAAAAATTATAGAAATACACAACTTACCTTTACATAATTTCATATAATCCCTATTAATTAAGTCCATCAAAATATAGATTGAATTAAAAGCTCAAATTCATTTATTTGGACTATACAAAAGATGACCCACTTTATTAGGCCCAATACCCCCTCATCCTAGAGGCCCACTTGATGCCACGTGTCGAATGACGTGGCATGATAAGTCTAATAAAAAGTCAATAGGATCACATCATGTGTCAAGATGACATGGCATTCCTATCTCAATCAAACGCTAATAAAAATGTGCCACATGTACAAGTGACGTGTTCCAATTAATCAAATATCGTCATGTCACTTAAAAAGAAACCTATTCCTATCACTTTTCCTACTCCATGTCACCTTAAATTTGATTGGCCGGAAGAAAGCCTAATTCCATCATAACTCCTCTATTCTACATCTATATATGGGGGTCCTCATAATTCAAAACTCACATCAAGAATTCTAACAAGAAACCAGAGAGAGCTCGTGGATCAAACGCCGCAAATTTCTCTACAAGCAACAAGAATTCAAGAAATCAAACATTCAAGTTCAAGAACACATCAAGACCGAGACCACCAAATTCAAGAACAAGTCCAAAAATCCTTGATTCAAGTTCAAGTCAAGATCACGATCAAGAACAAGTCCATAGAAAGTTCAAGTTCATCAAATCATTTAATCAAAATCAAAACCGCCGAATTAAAGATCAAGCTCAAAACCCCTTGAATTTGACTGCAAGTGAAGATCAAATCTATCTAGTCTTACAAGATTTAGGATCAAACTCAAGAGCCCTTGAATTTACAGTTGAAAAGGTGGATAAGAGGATTTATAAAGCTTGTAGAACCCACTCCTTGAAACAAAATACTATGATTGTTGCAATATTTTTCGTTCCTTGATTAATATATTCTAAGATGCGTATTTTATTTTCATACAGTGACATCCTTTTTGATATTTATATTTTTTTTTCAATTTTAGAAAATGTACTTCTTATATACATAGTAATATTATATCTATATATGATTTTTATCATTTATAAACATGGTAAAATTTCATTTGAAATTACATTTTGATTTTTACCACTTATATATACAGTAGTTTAAAACAATATTTTCTATTTCTAATTTTCTTACTTTTATGTTTAAAAGTTTAATGTATTTGTTAATTCAATTATTTTTAATCTCTTAATTAAAAGATTTTATTACCATATTTATTAATTTTATTGTCCTAAAATTGCCAAGTGGCTTTTCAATAGCTTGCCACTTGGCTTTTCAAGATCACGCTTAAGAACAAGTCCATAACAAGTTCAAGTTCAAGTTCATCAAATCATTTAATCAAAATCAAAACCACCGAATTAAAGATCAAGCTCAAAACCCCTTGAATTTGACTACAAGTCAAGATCAAATCTATCTAGTCTTACAAGATTTAGGATCAAACTCAAGAGCCCTTGAATTTACAGTTGAAAAGGCGAATAAGAGGTGTTAAATTGAAAAATGTGACTTTGACTTTTCGAAAATAAGATTTATGATTAAATTAATTAAATATAAATCGAATTCCCAAAGATTTAAAGAGTTATCATTTGCTGTTAATTTGAAAAATGCGACTTTGCCTTTTCAAAAATAAGATTTATACTTAAATCAGTTAAATATAAATCAAATTCCAAAAGATTTAAAGAGTCACCACTTAATTTTAAGGAAAATTAAGAAACTTGATTTCAATTTTAAAACCTAACAAAAAAGTTTTAAAATTTTCGAGAGTCGGGTAAGAGTTCAAATTCCATTTTGAGAAGAAATTAATCATTCAAAATGGCCACTAACTTGCGATTGGCCAACGATTAGGAAGTTGACTAAAACGAGTTGACCAAATTTTTTTAAAAAATTTGCTAAATTTGAAAAAGTGACTAGGTTTGAAAAATTGATTAAGTTTTAAAGAATTGACTAAGTTGAAAAGGTTGACTAAATTTGAAAATTGACTAAGGTTTGAAAAACTGACTAAGTTTGCAAAATTGACCAAATTTTGACAAAGTTGACTAAGTTTTGACAAAGTTAACTAAGTTTGAAATTGAGCCAATTTGAAAGGAAATTAACTAAACTTGACTCATTATAAAAAAAAAAAAAAAAAAAAAAAAAAAAACTCCCACTAAAGTCTAATTTGGTTGAAATAAACCTAACATTAAAGCAAAAATCATTAAGACGGAAATTAACATAAATGAGGACAATGGGGAAATAATTAGATTAATATCAATCAAATAATACAACATAAATGTTAAAGTTAGTGTCACATATCACATAACTAAATATACAAGAAAAGGGAGAGAATAAAAATAAAGATTGGGCTTGGCAGGCCCAATCTTCCACCTGCCCTAATTTCTATACTTTGGGCCTGCCTAGACCATAAATCCACTGCTATTGCTACTGCCTTTTTGGGCCTTTGCCCAGTTTGCCTGTAGTATACACTTAGTGTATACAGATGTATATCAGTGTATACACACTGAGTTTGGCCTTCAAAACCTGTACACTGCTCCATGAACCTGTATAATAATCTTTTAAACTTGTAGAATAGTCCCTGCCCCCAACAATGACCCGAAGCTGACTCGAAAAAATGTTGAATTTCCATCTCAACACAAAATGCAAGTAGGTGGAGTCCAAAAAGACTTGCAGGGAAGAGTTCAGACACAGAAAGAACAAAACAAGAAATAATATAAGTCTAGAATCTCAAACTGACATAATGACATTAGAAAGTAAGCAAGAGACTAGAAGAAGAGCTAGTATAATTCTCAGAACAAAAATTTAAAAGGAAAGGCTAAGAAATGAACCAAACAAGTGCTCATATGCTAAGTCATCAGGTTGTCATGCCGTGAAACTAAATAGAACAAGAAATCATATAAACACTATACTAACAGTGAGGGTAGATAACTTTAGGAATATATGAATCACATGTAACAAAACAAGTAAGATACGTAAATAATAACTCAAAATACTTAGCATGAAGATATATTAATATGGAGATATGCATATATGCTACTACTCAATAATCCAGGCAAGGGAAGGAAGACAAACAGTCAATGAAAAGGACAAACAAGAGAAAATAGGGGCCAAACTTCATAGGAAATAACTAGAGGGTATTCATATAACCATGTTCAACTTGATTGAAGCTAAGCTAACTTTTCTGCTTCAAGAATTACTGCTTGGAAATTAACAAACCACATACTAGAAAAACTGAACCTTAGATGAATAGAAGATTCAGACAAAACATGCACAAGTACTGAACCATAATCCAAATTCAAGCTCAAAAAGTAGACAAAAAATGAAGATATCTTACTGGAAATGAGGAATTAGAAAGGAAAAGGAGTCCCTATCAGTAGATCATACCCTAGTTTCAAGCTTACAAGAGGAAATGTAGTAAAGAAGATAGGATCAAAGGAGGATTTTCAGACAATGATAGAGTAGAGTTTAAGTCGGGGAAGTAATCCAAGATATCACAAACTAACTATACTAAAACCCAACAGATCAATCCTTTCTACCTACTAAATGAAGCAACACCTACTTTGAAGCAATAGAAAAGGACTAAACCAGCAACTATAATTAAGACCAGCTTGCTATCCTTTTAAAGAGCTGGGGGAAGTCAGACTTCAAAACTGAGGTTTCCAAACACACACAGAGGCAAAAATAGAGTGCAAGTTGTTTGATCAAACCACACTTTCAGTCAAAAACTGAAAATTGATGCAAATAAATATGAGAAAAGGAAGGCTAAACATGCGAAGCAAATGAGATGACCTATTCTAATCAAGTTCTTGAAGCATATCCAACACAAGTATGATAGTAGCATAAAGCCAACCTAACCAGTTCTAAGAGCAACTGAGTGGAAGGCAAAACAACTATATTTTGAGGATAAACAGCCACATCAAAACCAAGATACTCCCAGGTTACTAGTTTAGAACAATAAAGAGGAGCATATATGAACTAAGCCCAACCAAACCAACAGAAACCAGCATATGAAACAGGTTTATGCATCATTTCAACACTAGCCTTGACTCTTAGCAAGTTAACAGTGAATAAAAACGACAACACAACACCCTCAACCAACATATAGTAACATACGAGCACATTCTTTGACTCAAGATCAAACAGGGTAATCCCCAAACTATCTCGATGCGAAGATGAGACCGAAAACTGATAAAAATCCTCAAAACAACAATATGAACTCAAAATAGACATATACTATGAAGCTTGGATCAAAGATGAAATGACCAAGATTGCAAAAGAAAGACTGAAACAGAGACGCTGTAAACTGAAAAAAAAATGACTAAAACACAGTAAGCATTTTCAACAAGCGTATGCCCAACATTAAATCAAAACCCAAAAACGCTCTCATTACAGCAACCCCAGGCAAAAACAAACACAAATAAACATCAACGCAACAAGATACTCCATTCGTGGTCACATATCTACATTCGAGCTAACAAAAAAACACGTACAGGACTAAGAATATTACCTCTATTGGGGCAGCAACTGGGAATGTGAGCTAACAGAAGCTTTCACCACCAAGCAATTGCACCCTCGAACCTACTTGCTTCCTTGCTGAATCCTCTTAGCTTTTACGACCTCGAAAATGAATGATCTCTTTGGGAATTTCTTAGAATTTTTAGGTTTCCTTTGGTTCAAGAATGGCTGTGAGATTTTAGGTTTTCTCGATGATTTTTCCCGACCCCCTCAAATTGTGAGGAAAAGGGATATAAATAGCTTAAGATTAGGGCAACTGATGGGGGCGGGGGGGGGGGGGACCAGGGGCG